>JASDQU011247687.1:3275-22722 GCA_032191745.1 Picea mariana
GGAAAGCTATAAAGGAAGGGTCAGCGACCTAATTCATGATTATGCAGATTATGACTTGTCATTGAGGAGAAGAGGCGCGTCTCAAGAGATATAGTTCAGTGTATTCCAGGAGGAAGACACTAGTTGGTTGATTTAGGTGTTGAAAGACACACCCTAGTCACCGGGAAGATAATCAAGGTCTTCCATCATTCTTCATTGATTCCGCAATGCTCCCATATTCCGGGTATTATCTTTTAGTTGCTTATTTGTATTCCGACGAAGATCCTTTTGTCTTTTGATCTAGCCGAGTGTTGTTATTTTATTCATCCGCAGTTGCTTATTTGTATTCCGGATAAGATCCTTTGTCTGTTGATCTAGTCGAGTATTGTCAGTTTATTCAACCGCATTCGACCATTTTGTAATCCACAGAGATATCATAATACAAAATTTGCAGTCCTTTGTTGCGTTTATTATTTGTATGATCATTTATATGTTGTAAACGATTGATCCTACACACACATTAGCATTTTTTCCTAGACTAGCCAAGTCAGGAACATTACAGCGGGCCTAGCATAACCGCCCAGAAAATGGTTAGGGGGTGGTTACATGCCATCGCCATGAATCCAGGAGCTGGAGCTTATCCTAGGACAACGCTTAGCCCTTTGGGATAGTGCTTGGCCATATGAAGTTAATATGACCATGTTTGAGGGTGCGTGCCCAGCCCTAGGGGGCTACACTGTGTAATTTTTAGAAAAGTGGGTTTTTAGCTTTACAAAATTGATTTTTGACTGATATTATGCCCAGAAAATGGAGTTTTTGAGGATTTTAGGCCATTTGAAGGGGGATTTGATCCCAAAAAGAGGCCAGATCTTGAGAGAAGTTGGGATTCCTCATCTAAGCCTCAAAATCTATATAAATCAGGCTTTTTTAAGATTGTAGGAGACTTTTTGATACAGGGTTTTGAAGGGGCAGTTTGTAAATTTTGGCCTTTTCTCATGTTTTGAGGGAAATTTTTTCCATGTTTTTGAGAGGAATCTGATGGAGCATGTATGAATCTAAGCAAGGAGGTCTTGCACAACAGATCTGAAGCACATTAATGTAACAACAAAGAGCATTGTAAGAGAACTTTGAGCATTTTAAAGAGCAATAAAGAGGTTCTCCACTTGGAAGCGGGCCCGGAGACGTAGCCAACGATTGGTGAACTTCGTTATCAACCTCTTGTCTCTATTTCTCTTTCTGTTTTTCTGTCCTATTCTCTTAATTTGCAGCATGGATATTAATGGTTGATCTCTTTATTCATTCATAAGCATCAAGTAAAAGTCGCATTTGATATTCCACAAACAAGATAATAAGTTTATGTATTTCGCATTCTTAACGATCTGATGCCTAAAATACATTAAACTAACTTGCGATTTATCAGTAATACCTTCATTTTTTTTATCAAGTTTATGGTATCAGAGCATTTGGTTTTGAAGTTTTGACAGGAATTGCAAGCATTGGATGCTCACCAGAGAAAAACTCAAGCGAGGATAAGGCCAACTTGAGGCTCTTAACACAGAGATTCAAAGGTGACCGCATAAGCAAGAGATGTCTTCACCATGGAAATTGGGTCCCTTCAAATCTGAAGATGATTTCTTCGAGGCCTTTAAATTGATGCAAGCTATGGTAGAGGAGATTTACCATGAAAGAGGTCAGCGAAGGAATCCAAAAGTTGAAGAAGGTGAATCTTTGGTAAGAGCAGAAGGAGGATTTGGAGGTGGTGGACCTTCAGAACCTTCTTCTCCTTCATCCTCATCATCTAATAATGAAGAAAGTGTACATTCCTCCAAGGATAAGAAAAAAACTCATCATTCTTCTGATATGCCTTTATTAAAGTTAGATGTAAAGTTTCAATTACCCACTTATGATGGTGAATTAGATGCAGAAAAGCTAGATAATTGGGTAAGACAATTAGAAGTCTATTACAAGATACAAAAGATTGTTGATGACGAAACTAAGATCCAACTAGCAAGTCTCAAATTGGGAGGCACAACTCTCATATGGTGGGAAAGCAAAACTAGAGATGATCTTAAGAAAAGTGGTAAAACAATCTCTTCCTGGAATGATTTTGTTATTGCATTAAAACAACAGTTTTACCCTTAGCTTACATGCAACAAGAAATGATGAATTGGCAATGTTTAAGGCAATCAAAAGGTCAAAGTGTACAAGAATATACTCAAACATTTCGTAATAAAGCATTAAATTTGGGTATTCCTTTGTATACACAAGAGACACTCCTAAAATATATCGGTGGTTTACATTCTTATCTTAAGTACACTATTCTTATGCTAAATCCTTCTAACTTTGATGAAGTAAGTGTACAAGCCATTCACATTGAATCCAGTAAAGGGAATGTTGGTGATAGTGTTTCTACAGATACTTGGAAAGGAAAGGATGCAGTGAAAAGGAAAGAGAAGAAGACAACCACAACAAGAAAGGAGAAGCCTACTTGTAAGCATTGCAAGAAAGTAGGCCATGATGAAGATTGTTGTTGGGTATTACATCCTGACTTGAAGCCAAAGAAGTTTGCCAACCACGGAAGGAAGAATACCACAATTGAGACAGTTCAAGTGGATCTTGGAACAGATTCTGGTGATGAGACACAGGTTGTAGCTATGGGAATCCGAGGTATAAATTTTGTTGCAAGTTCTAGCTCTTCTAGTTCAGTTGATGTAAATGATGAGTGTAAAAGGAGTGAACTTTTCCATATAAGGGTTATAACACATAATGTTAAAGTTGATACTCTTGTAGACAGTGGATCACAAGCCAATCTAATCAGTGAAGATGTTGTAAATAACTTGGGACTTGAAACTAAGTCACATCCTAAACCATATCCATTGGGATGGATATGTGGTGATAACAATTTACAAGTAACCAAGCAATGTAAAATCAAGTTTGCCATCACTTCTAACTATGTTGATGAAGTAGAGATTGATATCGTGCCACTGGACATATGTGGGATTGTCTTGGGAAGCCCCTACCTTTATGATAGGAAAGCCGTATTCTACAGGGAGGAAAATAAATATTGCTTCAAGAAAGATGGGAAGGAGTACATTGTTCGTGCTCATCGCATGAAAACTGACAGGTCTTTTGTAGCTACAGGGCAGTTAAAAAGAATGGTAAATGAAAGAAAAAGTTTAACACTTATGTCTGTAACAAAACAAGAAGTTAGTGATGCTAAACATGAGATGATTCCATATGTTTCAAACAGTCATGAAGTGTCACCAGAGGTACATCATGAGGTTCAGTTGCATAATTTGATTATTTTTCCTGTTCAAAAGGGGAAGCATATTTTGTCATTTTTATTCGCATACTTAGTATTGTTGATTAGTTTGTTGTTGTTCAGTGGGATATGGCTGCAAAGTGCGACAACGAATGTAGATGATTGTGTGATAAATGAAATGATTACTTTGATAAATAATGCTATCTCTATTTTCATGTTTGTTGTGATTAGTCAGGTGATTATTGTCCAAGTAGAAAGGATGGATGATACAGGACAAAGTGGGGAGGCAGTACCCTCACTTCTTACCTGAGTAAAAGCAAAATTTTGGTGTTCCAAAAGCTTCCAAAGTGGAGAGGAATGATCAAGGAGGCTCCCCAAGCTCAGAAAATGCTCAAAAAATCAAAGTTCTCGGAATTGGATGAAACCAATTCCATTGCGACCGACTCATCACGCTGATTCCGATAGTATATTTACTTTCTCAAACGGATGTTGTATGCGAGAGTTATCATACTCTGACCGTTTTCTCAAACAACAAAAAAGTCAAAGGAATGGAAAAAAGTCAATGATGACATCAGCATGACATCACCAACGACACCTCATGATGTAGACTTGGACAAATGGCAGTGTGACAAGTGGCAGCAGTTGATTGGGCAGATGTGGATGACAGATCCAATCAGAATTGGACACATGGCAAAGTTTGGTCAAATGTTGAGGTGCCATGTGGCCCAGGCATGGGCAGCCCCATGGCACCAGGTCAGGGTCGAATAGAAAGTTTAAAAATGTTTTGGGGTCCATGGGTTTTGAACCCACGACCACCCACCAAGCCCAAGCTTTGAGAAATAGTCAAACACCAACACGCCACATATGGTTCTTATTATATGAAACATATTTTATTTTATATAAAGTGTAACTTTATGTATCGCACAAAAGGGAGGGGGTTGGGGATAAGTCCCAACCCATGGTCTCTGTTTAAAACTCATACAACCAGGAGCACAGGCCTATCATAACCACCCAGAAAATGGTTAGGGGGTGGTTACATGCCATGCGCCATGAATCCAGGAGCTGGAGCTTATCCTAGGCCAGCGCTTAGCCCTTTGGGCTATCGCTTGGCCATATGAAGTTAATATGACCATTTTTGAGGGCGCATGCCCAGCCCTAGGGGACTACACTGTGTAATTTTTAGAAAAGTGGGTTTTTAACTTTACAGAATTGCTTTTTGACTGATATTATGCCCAGAAAATGGATGTTTTGAGGATTTTAGGCCATTTGAAGGGGGATTTGATCCCAAAAAGAGGCCAGATCTTGAGGGAAGTTGGGATTCCTCATCTGAGCCTCAAAATTTATATAAACCAGTCTTTTTGAAGCTTGTAGGAGACTTTTTGATACAGGGTTTTGAAGGAGCAGTTTGTAAATTTTGGCTTTTTCTCATGTTTTGAGGGGCATTTTTGCCATGTTTTTTAGAGGAATTTGATGGAGCATGTATGAATCTGAGCAAGGAGGTCTTGAAAATAAGATTTGAAGAACATTAATGTAACAACAAAGAGCATTGTAAGATAAATTTGAGCATTTTAAATAGCAATAAAGAGGTCCTCCACTTGGAAGCGGGCCCAGAGACGTAGCCAACGATTGGCGAACTTTGTTATCAACCTCTTGTCTCTATTTCTCTTTCTATTTTTCTGTCCTATTCTCTTAATTTGCAGCATGGATATTAATGGATGATCTCTTTATTCATTCATAAGCATCAAGTAAAAGTCGCATTTGATATTCCGCAAACAAGATAATAAGTTTATGTATTTCACATTCTTAACGATCTGATGCCTAAAATACATTAAACTAACTTGCGATTTATCAGTAATACCTTCGTTTTTGGATCATCGAGACACAAGGAAAATGAAGATACAAGCCCAAATATATGATGGAACAACAAGTTAGGATTGTTGTCCCTAATTGCAGCAGTTAGTAGAAGTATATATCAGCAATGAAAATGATAATGAATGCTGCAAACAAGTTGCTAAAAGTCTAGTTGAAAGAGCAAGAGATCAACTAGAAACAACTAGATCAACTCAAGTAAGATAGGATTAGACTTCAGTAATGAAACAATGATGTTACAAAACTAGTATTGTAGAGATATTATTCAGCCTCATTGTCTGTAACAAACTATTTATTACAGAAAAAAAGTTAGCCACTAAAAGTTCCCCAAAATCTACCAAAAGATGTGCTAGGCCTAGTAGGTTATGTGGGCAAACTTTAAGCAAAATTTAACAATTGAATTAAGAGTTATTTGAGAATTTTGATCAGGGATTTTTTCTCCCTAATGGATGTAGATAAGATATCATAACACCAGTAAGAAACACTTAGCCAATTGAGATGCCCTATGGGAAATAGCAAGCATAGAACATCAAAGAAAGAAAGCAATTTGAACTAGTTGATTCCTTCGTATTTTCACATATCCCAATGCAAAAATTGTATTTCTCCAATGCAAATTGAAAATGATTAGTGCCTTACTATTGGGTTGTGGATTCAAAGAATGTAATGACTAAGCTAAGTCTTTGGGGGTGCAAATACTTTTACTCCCCAAGGCAAGCTAGGTTCGCTAGGAAACGCTAAGAGGGTGTAATCTTTTTTACTTCTCTTAGCAAAACCGTATGCAACAATATGACCTTATATGTCTGAGCTCGATCCACAAAGAACCTAGGGGTGTAAGCCCTTTTACAACCTAGGGTTTGTGAAACAAACAAAGGTGATCTTGGAGGGTGTATGCCCTTGAAGTTCTCCAAGCAACCTTGCAATTAATGACCTCTCACAAGAAAATAAATGAATCTCGGGGAGGGTGTATGCCCTTATACTCCTCCAAGGGTTAATACACTAACAATTATGGAAGAAGCAAGAATTTTAAACAATAAGTGCAAAATTTCCTTACCAATTCTGAATGGATGCAAGATAAAACCCTAAGTGACCAAGAAAATTCCATCTATAAGCATGAGAAAAAGCCTCCAAGTGTAGTGCACCACTTTTATCCATCAATAGCAAGAGAAACCATAACAATTGCAAAAGAGAGATGAGATGTTCCAAGAGTAGCGAAAATTTCAGCTAAGTATCCTTCTCCACAAGGTAGATCCATGTTCAAATGAGATACAAATTATCTCTATTTATACAAAAAGTCTTAAACATTGTTTGTCCATATAATTTAGGGTAAACCATAAGATAAGGGGTCAACGACCCTTATCTTACCCCTTACACAAATAATAATATTTTATTTACACTTTAGCACATTAGAAGCCCTAAAATAAAGCGATGTCACCCCTTTAGGGAGACATTTTGACACTTGTAGTGAGTCATTAGAGTTGGGGAAGCATGGCTAGGCCACATGTCACTCATATAATCCTCTTCTTCATGGTCCCAAACCTCCTTCCTTCAAAATGTGCCATGTGTCAATGAGAAACCTCTCTATCACCACCAGAACCTAGCCCTAGGTGACGTCAAGCCTCAAAAGGTGATATTTTTCCCCTCCTAGGCAAGTCGTTTGGCATGTGAGGGCTAGGTTATTTATTCCAAGGTGTCTTATATGCCTCCAAAGTAAATTCATCATGATTTGGCATGTTGTCCCTTGGAATCCAACACGTGGGCTTCAAGCCCCATGGAAGCCCAAGCTAGGATTTCCCTCCAAAATTGTCCACCAAACAAGGTCCTGCAAAACAAATAGGCATGCCCTCCAAGGATCTTGAGTCAAAATATCATGGAAAGTGAAAACTGCATCTAATAAACAAGGCACCTAAACATGTGCATCAAAACTACGTCATCAAATTAAACAAATGCTCCAAGACCCTAGACAATTGACCAAGTACAAGATTCTCTCAAGGATGCCCCTTCAATGCGATGTAGTGGATGATGAGGTGGATAGGGGTTTACACTTAATAGGTCAATGAGTTTCATGACATACAAGGGCTCATATTATCTCATTTATAGGTGCCTTTGTAGGGTGTGTTTTACACATTCTTCTTCAATGCAACCTTTTTCCAAGCACATTTATTTCCATTTATTAAATAATTAATGATCCAAACACGTGTGCACTCCCAATATTGAATCAATTAACTTGGGGGGTAGTAACACAATGTCACTTGAATGAAGAGGTCCACAAAGTGCCATAGGGGTAACCATGTAAAGCGTTGTAACACACTTGTGTTAGTATTATATTCAAGTGGGATATTTATTATGTGTTTGATATTGTTCAGGTCTTCAATTATTTTAAGAGAAGTAGCTCATTGTTCTCAAGACTTGTTTGGGAGAGCATCTAGAAGGCTTACATTTTATTCTCTTATCTTTTTCTATCAACCATCCCCTTGGGCCTTCAACCTCTTCTTCCCATGAAATGAGGTACATTCCCTTCTTAGCTAACTAAAGTAAAAGGGCATAGAAGAGGGAAATATGATGGGAATGCAATGGTGGAGAGTGGTAAGTATGGTCAAGAATGGTACGATAACTCCTCAAGGGATCCCTAGTTGCAACCCTTCCCTAAAATTTGGCCACTTACTAGGAAATATATGACACTCACTAAGGTGAAACAAGGTCAAAATCATAATGTCCAAGCAAGCGTTCTATAATAAAAATCAGGTTAAATACACATGCTTAAATGCCTCAAATATTAGGGTGATTACCTACCACAATAACTAACTTGTACGACATGGAGAAAGACCCATGTGTCATCCAGAAGCTAGTTGGTGTGGTGGATGCACTGAAAATGGATCCAAAATATGGTGATGGAGTTGTATTACATATGTACAAGTGGACACTACTAGTCACGTGGTCTCTTGGCACTCCATATATGCAACCTGAGGGCCTTGAGACATCATCTCCTTAGTTATCCCACAAAATGGGGATAACATCTAGCTCCTACTTGGGGACATGTGCTCTTCTTAGAGTGCATGAGAACCACAACATCTCCTGGTAGACCTATGCCTACACTAAAACAAAATCTATAAAATCTAGGGTGGTTCTATCACTCTTCATCCATATACACCAAAACCAAAAGTGAAAACTAATCTAAAAAAGAAAATTTTAGCATTTTTAAAAAAAATTCTAAACTAAGCATGAAATCAAAATGCAAGTAGAAAAAAATGAAATATGAAATGCATCTAAACTAAAATGAGAATTCAACATGCAAATGCAAGGAAATAAAGATGACCTACCTACTTACTTGGGGCCTTGGGGCCCTAAAGATCAAGCGATAGGTGATGTTAGGTGAAGTCATACAACCACTGCAACCAATTGATCATCTCGTCAAAGTATTTCCGCCTATGATTAATTATGTAAAACAACAAAGATAAGTCAAGCATGAAATAATCATGAGCATAAATAGATATATAATCAATCATGAAATAAAATTAAGAGATATGGGTGGGAGGGAGGAAGTCCTACTGAAAAAAGAAATCATCATCCTGATCATGTTGCTTAAAGGTGTAAGCACTAGCTTGATCAATCCATCTCCAAAGAGGGATATCATGTGTAGATGATGGTTCATATTCATCTCCATTAGTATGATCATTTCTTCCTTAAGACCGAGAATATATGAGAGATCCCAAGAAGACCTCATGATTTTCCTGAGAAAAAGGGATGAGGTAAGGGACATGCTCATGTTCAAAGAAAGAAATATGCGACCTCTTCATCTGTGAATCCCTATAGAAATCCTCAATATGAAAATACTTCCTCTTTGTAGAGTGATCCTCTAATTTCTCTAATATGGCCACGCCCTGGTATTCTTCCAAAATTGAAGACGAAGGTGGCTGAGAGTCCTCGTACAACAAGTCTACATCTCCAAAAATATATGCATCACAAGTCCCAGGATTCATCCTGAAAATGTCGAGACCGATCATCCTTGAATAAATCTGTAATCATGCCATCATCAGACTTCCAAACATATGAATCATATACGCATGAAAATTAGTCCTCTTTAGATGACAACTCAAACCCCTTTTCTTGAGGGCTACCCTCAATGTCGTAAATGGGGTCTCTATAAAAAATGAGATGACCAAAATCCCACCTGCATCTGCTAGTTTGTTTGAAAGTGTATATATGCTCATCAACCATATCTAAAGGTTATTTCATAAGAGAATAAGCATGACTGAAAATTATAATCTCTTTGTCTTCATGTGCAGTATGAGTAGAGGCATACGTTGGATTACTAAGAGAGGAGGTGAATCAATAATAGAGAAATTTTAATCCTTTTTTTTTTTTTGACGAAAACGGTTATATTTTATATTAGGGGGGTGGCAAAGCCACGGATTCAGTTACAAAATGGCCCCGAGTTTCTTCGGGCCTATAGATCGAAATACAAAATGTCCTCGAATTTCTTCGGGCCTTTCTTTCTGATCCATTCTACTTCTAAAACTGTAGACTTGTGAGTTGATCTAGATCCTGTACTTATTCTAAATTAATTGTTGAATCTCCAATCACTGTTTCAGCATAAGTCTCAGCATTGTTTCAGCATATGACTCCGCACTGTTTCGACAGTTTTTATAGCGGTGTTTCAGCATCAACATCTGTTCCAGCACTGTGTTTCAGCATATGTAACAGCACTGTGTTTCAACTGTTACAGCACTGTGTTTCAGCAAAAGTTCCAGCTCTGTTTCAGCACTGTGTTTCAGCATCTGTGTTCCAGCATCTGTGTTCCAGCATCTGTGTTCCAACATCTGTGTTCCAGCGTCTGTGTTCCAGCTCTGTTTTAGCACTGTGTTCCAGCTATCTTTGTCAGGCGTCTTCTGCCTTCTGCAATCTTTTACTCGCTGCTGTCATTTTCAAGGAATACATTTCTTAACTGGATCCCCACCATTTACACTGAGTTCTCCTTGGGACAAAAGGCAGCCTTCGTTGGCTAGTTTATCTGCTTCTTTGTTTGAATCTCTGAGAATATGGTAGCACTTGAAGGAGGTAAAGTCTTTTAGGATGTGCCTTAGCCTTTGCAGATTCTTGTTTAGCCCAGCATCTTGAAACTGTCCTCTGGAGTGAATTGTTTTGATCAAGATCTTAGAGTCTCCAAATGCTTGTAGCTCCCGGTGTCCTCTTTCCCTGGCTATCTGGCAAACTTTGATCAAACTCAGAATTTCTGCTTGATTATTTGTTCGTTGTCCAAGACCCCAGCAAAAGGTTTCTAGTTTTTCCCCTTCGCTGGAATAAATGATTCCTCCGGCTCCCGCTGTCCCAGGGTTTCCTTTGGAGGCGCCATCAAAAAAGACTGAAGTTATGCCTTGTTTTTGCCACCAACTCTGAAATATGTCCTGGCTATCTCTTAACCTCCATTCTACTTCAAGGTGAGGTTTTTCCGCGCTATGGGTTCAAAGATTCAGCACGGAGGAGCCAAGCCACTCCTTTTCTTCCTGCATTATTGAGGTATCGATTTTGTGATTTTGGGAGCTAACAGTTTCTAGTAAGAGGCCTTTTGCTTTCGCTGCTACCATTTTGGGGGTCCATTCTGTGTTGTTGAAAATTTGCTCATTTCTTGCTAGCCATAACTTCCAGCACACATACTTGGGAATGGAGATCCAGATTCTGGCCCATAATGTTTTCAGGGACAATGAAGGGTAACTATCCTTCCAGCCAGTGAATAGATCCACTACTGAGATATTGGTGGGAACAACGACCTTGAGGCCTTGGAGTGTAAGTTGCCAGACTTTGTTTGCAAAATGGCAGCCTACAAATAAATGATCTGAGGTTTCCATGGCTTCTCTGCAGAGACAACATCTATGTGGTCCGGAAATATTTCTTTTCAATAAATTTTCTCCCGTCAAAATCTTTTTGTGCATTAGTGTCCAGAAGAAGAAATTTACCTTCGGGATCACCGTCGAGTCCCATACCTCCAACCAGAACCTTGCCGAGAGTGGTCTATTTTGTTGTTGCTAGAGCAGAGCATAGCCTCTAGCTGCTGTGTATATTCCTGTGGGTCCCCAGCCCCAGGTATCTTTTTCTGTCATGTGCACAGGAGCTGCCTCTCGAAGCTCTGCTTTGAGCATCTCAAGTTGCTGAAGGAGGCGATCTGGGACATTGCTGAATTGCCACTCTGTCCAAGATCCGTCTTCGTCCCACTTTGATATGTCAAAAATTCTCTGGATACCTCTGCTCTCAAGAAAAATGTGAATCTCCCTCAAGCCTACGTTTGATGCAATGGGAAAATTCCCCATGATCCTATCAGTTCAGAGTTTAGTGCGTTTTCCATTGCCAGGGACGCGGTACAAGTGTTGATTGAAGAATCGTACCCCTTTAATGCATAGCTGCCATAAAATCGTGGTCTTCCTGCTCACTGCATTTTGGAGATTTCAAATTTTGGCATTTGGGATGTATCTGTGTTTCAAAGTTTTGTTGACAGGGTGTGAGGGGTCGCTATGCATCTTCCACAGGATTTTGCAGCCCAGAGCAGTGTTTGCTAGAGCTGGGTCACGAATCTGCAATCCACCTTCTCTCACAGGCCGCTTGGCTGTCTCCCAATTGACTAAATGAAATTTCCTTTGATTCCCTTTCCCACCATGCCATAGGAAATCTCTCAGGAGTTTGTTGATCTGCCCTGCTATCGAATTGGGCGCTAAGAGATAGGACGCTTGATAAATCGGCAGTGAGGAGATAACTGCATTTATCAAGATTAATTTGCCTCCATGGGTGAGCCAGTGTCCTCCCCAGACTTCGATTTTTCTTTTGATTTTTTCTAAGAATCCTTCCCACAGCCTGACTCTATTTACACCCAAAGTTAGAGGCAACCCAAGATACTGTATCTTTTCCCATTTGGAGTGTCCTTTGAAACCCAAGGTGCTTGCTATCTTCTGAGTTTCATGATCTGCAGTATTCCAGCTGTAAACAACACTTTTTCGTTTTCTTATCAGGGCTCTGGACACATTGCAATACGCTTGGAGAGTGCCCTTAAATGTAGTGGCTACTCTATTTGAGGCTCCTCCTAACAGAAGAGAGTCATCCGCGAACAGAGCATGGTTTATGGGCTTCAGATTCTTCGTTATTCTAAGGCCTGGGGCTGCCCCTGTTATCATTTCCTGTTCCAACTTCCTGCTGAGGGTATCTGCCATTAATATGTACAGAAATGGAGAGAGGGGGCATCCTTGCCTCAGCCCCCTCGTGGCTTTGAAAAAATTTGCTGGTCTCCCGTTTACCAATGGAGCAATCCAAGGGCTGTGAGTACAGGCTTTTATCAACTTTACAAATTCAGGATCAAATCCAAAAGAGAGAAGCACTTGATACAGGAAGGATAGCTTTACTCTGTCGAAGGCATTTTCCATGTCAAGCTTGATCAACATGCCTTTCTCTTTTCTGAGATTGTTGGAGTGCATAGCTTCCTGGACTTGGATTACATTGTCCAAGATATGTCTCCCTTTGACAAATCCTCCTTGCGATTCTGAGATAAGCTTGCCCAGTAGAGGTTTATTCTGTTTGCAAGAAGTTTTGCAATTATCTTATAGGAGGCATTACATAGTGATATTGGCCTGAATCTGTCAAAAGAGGCGGGATTTGTTTCTTTTGGGATAAGCGCTAGGAAGGTAGAATTAGTGCTGCCTCCTATTTTTGCTTTTTGAAGAACTCCTTTTATCATTCTTATGAGATCAGATTTGATTATATTCCAGCAAATCCTATAGAAGTGGATAGTAAACCCATCTGGACCTGGAGCTTTATCCGGATCCATGGTCCAGATAACTTTGTTGAGTTCTTCTTCACTGATTGGGCTCAATAATGTTGTATTATCCTCTTTTGTGACCAATGCCGGGATATTCATGAGGAAATCATTGTAATCTTCTTCATTATCATGGTTCTCTTTGCTGTATAGTTGTTGGAAGTGTGAGGAAACAACGTCCTTTATTTGATCTATTCCTTTGCAGAGCTTCCCTTCGTTGGTCATGATCTCGGAGATATGGTTCCTGGAGAGACGGGCTTTGAATTAACGATGGAAGTATGATGTATTCCTGTCGCCAGCTTCCAGCCAAAGACTACGGGATTTTAGCCGCCAATACTCTTCTTCCTTTCTGAAAGAGTGGTAAGTTCTGCATTGGGCTTGTTGCTCCTTTTCCAATTCTATTCTGACAATGTCTATTGTTTCCATCTCGAGTTGTAACTATCCCAGCTGCTGCACTGACTCCTTTCTTTGGGTATCGGGGTTGCTTTCCGGGAGTTTGCTCCAATCCTTGAGGGCTGTTTTTGTTATTTTTAGTTTCTGTTCCCAGACAAAGTTGGGGGAGCCATTAACTGGAGTAGACCATGCCCATTGAACCATCTCTACGAACCCACTCTTTGTTTTCCATAATGGGCTGAATCTGAAAGGGATAGGGCCTAAATTTTCTTCTTCCTCTAGCTGGAGCAAGATGGGCTTGTGGTCCGAGGTGAGCTTGGGGAGGATGGTAGTGGAAATCAACTTCCTTTCCAGCAGCAAGGTACTTTGGACCAGAAACCTATCCAATCTGGCAGAAATGTGTTCCTCCCCTATCCTGTTATTGGTCCAAGTGTACAATCCTTTACTTGGTTTAAAGTCCATTAGGTCCCACTGCTGTATGATGTCTTCTACTACAAAAATCATTTGGTCATTGCTGGGCCTTCCTCCCCTTTTTTCTTTTCTATTCATGACTAGGTTAATGTCTCCGGCAATGATTATATTGCTTAGGGAGTTTTGCTCTAGAAATTCGTTTAAAGTTTTCCAACAATCTTTCTTTTCAGAGTGAAAAGTTGGTGCATATAAATTGAAAAGTGCGATAGTTAACTTACTTGCTTTTTGCTTGAGCTCTGTAAAGCTCCAGTGTTGCATGTTATAGGAATTGACGAGACTGAACTGCTCTGCCTTCCACAATGTTGCTATGCCTCCGGAAGTACCCCTTGCGCTGATTTCCTTCCTTGTGTTTTTCTGCCATTTGTGTTTGCTGATCTCTAGAAGGGCTTCCCCTTCGATTTTTGTCTCTTGGAGCATGAGGATATCTGCTGGTTCCACTTTCATTAGATCCTTGACCACTTCAATTTTTGTCGGGTTCCCCAATCCTCTACAGTTCCAAGAGACGATTTTCATTACTTGCTGTTAGGGGTGATNTCCTTTTAAAGACCTTATTCTTGTGTTTCTGCCGATTGACATTTCTGTGGTGGGATGGCTTCCTTGGGTCTTTTGTCTTTCTGCCTCTTCCTCCCTTGCTTCTTTATGAGATTTCCTCCCTGCTCTTTTGGCTGGTCTTTCTAGAATCTCATCCTCTGAGGAGCTTGAGGGATCTATTACTTTCTTTCTGGCTATATCAGCATATGTTGGAGAGGGGACTACTTCCAAGGTTCCTTCCGCTTGCCCAGGTGCCCCTGTGTCTTTCCCATTTGGAGGGGGGCTTGAGTGTGTCCTGCTGTCCATAATTTCTGGTTCTTCTGTGTCATTGATGACCTTTTCTGCTTGAGGTTCTGCATGTGGCGGAGGATTGGAGCTCCCATCGATTTTCTCTGACTCTATTTGCCTGGAGTTTCCGTTCTTGGGTGCTCCTTTGGATCTGGATTTTTCTGTCCCTGTTTTCTGTACTGCGGTCCACTGGTTTGCTTTCATATTTTCACTTTCCTCTGCGTTCTTTTTCTTGTAGTGCCTTACGAAATGGCCGTAGCCGTGGCAGTGTTGGCATTTGAAGGGAAGCTGCTCATAGTCTAGCTCCTGAATGTGTGTCCAGTCTGCGGCCATGAGATTAATTGCCTCCAGTAGTCCCACTTCCAGATCAACCTCCATGTAGATCCGTGCACATGAGTACTGATCTTTTCTCACTGCTTGATCTATATACCTTCCGAGCGTGTTTTCGATTGCATGCAAAGATTTTTGGTTCCAGCAATGTAAGGGGAGATGAGGTAGAAGAACCCACACTGGGACGGATGAGGGCACATCCTGAGCTGGGTCGAAGTCTGGGGTCCATTTGTTCAGGTATAACCCTTGTGGCCCCATAAAGTACGGCCCGTTTCGGAAGATGAGGTTTTTATCTTCAAGGTTTTTGAAGACGAAGACAAAATATCCTTTCCCTACGAAGTGGCTCTTTATTCCTTCTGATATGAGCGGATTCCAGTTCCTCTGCACCCAGGCGTCTACGGATTTGGGAGAGGGCCATAAACCAGTGAATTGCCCGATAAGTCCTTTGTCTGCTAAGTTGACTGTCGTTCTGCATGTTTCTTCCAATGGCAATTCGACACTGGGGATGCTGTCCAATTTCTTCACGAATTTCTGCTGCACTGCTGATGGCGGTCTCTTGGAGGCTGCAGCGACCAGCTTCCTGAATGCTTCTAGTTCTGGAAATGGGGGAGGGGTAGGGATGGCGCCCCCACCAGTGTCCATGGCTGGGGAGGCCCTAATCGTTGCAGAGAACCCGAGCTGGGTCGCATCCTCACGCCCCTGCATGTTAGGTCGCGATTTTCGTAACAGGACAAAAGTTTTAACTATTGGGTTGGGATACCCACTGCTCAAACATGCAGACGGTGATCCTATGCCAAAGGGCCTAGTACTAGAAATTTTAATCCTTTTAACCACAGTATGTAAGTGTTATTTATCTTTATGATCAATATAACATTGTCATCCAATAAGTGGAGAGTAAATAAACCATAAACAATGAACAATCACACACATGCACAATACACCTGTATTTTTACGTGGAAACCCATTGCGAGAGAAAACCACAGAATGTGTTTTCTTATATGTCTTTAAGAATTACATTCATTGGAAGCACCCACTTTCTTTGTTCTCCAACTACAAATAGAAGGAGGCTCCGACCCCCTATATTTCCAGGCTACAACCTGAGGGAAGCTCCAACTCCCAAATTCTCTGGCTACAACTAGAAGGAGGCTACAACCCCCTATGTTCTCCTACTACAACCAGAAGGTGGATACAACCACTTATTCTTGACCCGTCCTACCGCCATGAAGTATAAGTAAAATGATGAAACTATTGTCACACTGTCACTGTGAGATATACCACTTTAAACATGTACCAATCTGTGCCAATAACTTGTATCCAACCTGTACCACTATCATGTAACCAACATGTGCCTTTCCTATACAAACAAAATCCAACATGTACGTGACCTATCTATGTTGCAACTTGTGTATGTACACGACCTGTTTGTATTGCAGCTCGCGTACGTACACAACCTGTCTATATTGCAGCATGTGTACACCTTCTGAAAGCTAGGGTTTTTCACTTTTTTTGAAACTCGGACACTTTGTTGCCTCTTTTCAAATCAAACTGCAACCTGTCATTGTATTCAACTTGTAGATGTTACCTATGCATACATCCTCATACATATCCCTTAATCAAGTGCATATATATTTCTCTAGCCATGTGCCATACAAGTGTGTATAATCTTGAAAAAGTATAATAACCCTCACATGGAATAGACATCAAACCCTTGCTGATATGCAACCTGAAACTTCATAAACAACTCCACAAACTATTCACAACCAAAAACCCTCAACCATGTACCAATACTACTAGATATACCTCAAACACTTGAACCAACAAGATGTACCAACAAATCATATCAAGTATACCAGCATTGTATTTATGTAGATCTGACTTATTCAATAAGTTCCATACAACTAATAACCTCTCTAGGGGAAATCCTCAAACCCTCATATCCATGTCTCATGTACACAACAAAATCCAACTACTCATAGAAATAAGACATGCCTTTTGAACTAGTAGATAGATATGTTGTACCTGATCACTGTAGACCTTCCTGGGAGCTTGCTTTCAGACTCTGGAGACATGGAACCTTCAGTAACTCAACCTTTCATGGCTTCTTCCCACATGTGCGTGTCCTATTCTACTAAGAAAGTGTATGTACATTCCCTATTCTACTGCCAACCCGTGTATGTATGTGAATTCCTCCACTGCAGCCCACATACATCTCAAAACCTAGGTTTTTTTTAGTATTTTCTGCAACTCCAAAACTTTCATAGTCAACCCTTCGTGTTGCCTCAGACTTGCACGACTTCATATGTATCAATGAGTACCTGAAATAAACCTTTCACAATAATAGATATTCAATGTGCTCAATAGGTGTTAATAGGAGAGCCTTTCTCTCTTATTTATACTTCCATGTAGCTTTTTCGAGGAGTTATGTTCCGACCAACTTAACACAATTTCCTTATTTTAGGGCTAACCCACTTTGCTACAAATATTAAGTTCTCCACTTCTAGTTGCAACTATATTATTTTTAATTATTTTTTTATTGCAACAACTTAACCCATGATTAACTCCTATTTCACCCACTTGACTAGTCAACTTCTTCTAGGGGCTTCTAGAATAACTTGACTTCTTTGACCTTCTAGATAACTCATGGGGGTTCTCTAACTTCACAAGGACATAAATATATAACCATGAGAAGTTGTGTGACATTCTACATATCACCGGAAATGGCATGATATATACTATCCATCTAGAATATGTTTACCTGCAAACATACTACCCTTCATACCTGTATACATCAAACAATATTTAATCCTCTAACCATATTGTTGGGGCTACCATAATTTGATACTGAACTTGCTTCAAGGACTGACATGAATGACAACCAACCCAATTAATCAACAATCTCCCCCTTTGGCATTGATGGAAACACTCTGATGCAACACTGAAGTCATATCGCTCATGCTCTCCCTGTGACCATCGCTCCCCCTAGAAACATGACTATGTGCTCTCTCTCCAAGCATCTAAATCTTTATGTTGCATCTGATGAATCTCATATAAATCTATATCTCACATCTGATGATTTTCTCCCCCTTTTACATCAATGGCAAAGGTAAATTCCCATCTGGGGCTGCTCCCCCTGACCGAACTCTTCCTTAAAATGCTCCCCCTACCTGAATTGTCCTCTTTATGGTGCTTCCTCATGTGAATCTAAGACATATAAGATAAGCATTAAAAATCATTCATTTTAGAGTAGAAATTACTCTGATTCTCTGGCAAAGATACTCAAAAAATTCCCTTGGAAGAGGTTTTGTGAAGATATATGCAACTTGTTCTTTTGTTCCCACATATTCAACTCTAATGTTCTTCTCTACAACCTGTTCCTGTAGAAAGTGATACTTGATTGGAATGTGCTTCATCTTTGAGTGCATCACTGGATTCTTTGAGATATTGATGGTGCTTGTATTATCACAATATATTGGAATGGGCTCATCATACTCAACCTATATATTTTTTAGAGTTTGTTTCATCCATAGAACCTGCATACAACATGTTGCTACTGCAATATACTCTGCTTCGACTGTAGACAATGATATTGATGATTTTTTCTTTCTTAGATAAGATACCAAACACTCACCCAAGTAGAACGTTGCTCCACTTGTGCTTCTCTGATCATCAATGCAACCTTCCCAATCTTCATCTGTGTAGGAAATAATTCATAAATCATTTCCTTTTGGATACCATAATCCAAACTCTTTTATACCCTTGAGATATATGAATATTCTCTTCACTTCTAGAACATGTGATTCCTTTGGTGCTAATTGAAATCGTGCCACTTGTCCAACTTCCTGCATTACATCTGGTATGGATGTTGTCACATAAAGTAAGATGCCAATCATTTACCTGTATTGCCTCCGATCTGTAGACTTTGAATCATCATCTTTACTTAACTTGAAACTGGTTTGCATTTGAGTATTAACTGGTTTGCAATCTTCCATTTCGAACCTCTTTAGGATTTCTCGGATATAATTAGTTTGAGAATTAAAAATGCCTTGGTTTCTTTGACATATATGAAGACCCATAAAGAAGGATAGTTCTCCAAGTAATGGAATTTCAAATTCATTCTACACATCCTTTGCAAATTGTTGGCTTAACCTGTCATCACCACTTCCAAAAATAATATCATCAACATAAACTTCAATTAATAAAATACTTTCTTGAGTTACCTTGTTGTAGAGGTTGTTGTCTGTGTTTCCTTTTCTGAACCCTTTTTGTTGTAGATATTTGTCCAATCTGGAATACCATACTCTGGGGGCCTATTTTAGTGTTAAGAACCAAATATCAATATAGCATAGAAAAACCTCAAAATAAGTACTCAACGCCTTGAAAAAGAGAGAAATTCAGATAATAAGCCTCTTCGAGGGGGAAACCTCCTTATGCCCACATAAATGTACAATTACAAGATGATTCCAAATGAAAATGTCTCCTTGGTATATATAGGAGACTAGGAGGTATAATTACAACTAATGGACTAAAGCCGA
>JASDQU011247688.1:6634-25644 GCA_032191745.1 Picea mariana
TAGGAGATGTGAAGTCTCTTAGGAAGATTCCCTTGTTTCAGTGATAGAGGAAGATAGTCAAAAGGTTTGGGATATGGATTTTTCCTTGAGACCAGAAGGGAGTCAATGGTGACTTCCAATATTGATCTAATAGAAGAAGGATGTTTCAGATAACAATATAAATATGTACAAAGATTTATTTGTGTCCAGAGGATTCTCCCAGCAAGAGGGAGAAGACTATGACAAGACACTTTCTCCAGTAATTAGAAAAGTTATATATAGAACAACTATGATCCATTCAAATAAGCTGAAGTAGTATGAGATTCATAGCGAGCAAATGAATCTATCATCATTATGGAGTAGAGGAGCTACTCTCGGAGTTCAACAACTATAGTGAGAATAGAGCAGTTATTCCTATCTTCAGAAATAACAACTGTAGCTACAGAGTCCCGGTTCCAGAAGGAACAATTGTAAAAAAGGTAGAGGACATACTCTCAGGAAGTGAAACAAATAGTGCTTTACAGAAATCACATAGAACCAACACATGATTATGCATGTTGAGTTGCAACTGATCAAGTGTACCAGGTTGGTACAATGTGATGTGAAAATTTGGTTTCAAAGTACAAGACATGAAGACTCATGTCTACAAGTTGAAACAAGCTCCAAGAGATTGGTATGAAAATATTGATAGTATTCTGATGATATTGGGATTTACCAAGAGTAAATATGATCCCAACCTTTACTTCAATATTGAGAATGATGGACCAATTATATTACTTCTATGTGTGGATGACTTATTATTGACATATGGATAAAATCTCATCACAAATTGTAGGAAGAAGCTTGCTGTTGAACTTGAAATGAAGTACCTAGGCCTGATGCACTATTTATTAGGTCTTCAAATATGGCAGAGCCCAGAAGAGATTTTACTTAATCAACTAAAGTGTGCTATGGAAATTTTGAAGAGATTTAACATGATGGACTGTAAAACCATGTCCACTCCTATGGAGATGAATCTGAAGTTATTGGACGATACTTCGTCAGAAATAGTTGATGTTACTTTATACAGTGTTAGCCCTTGGTTATGAAAGTTAGCAAAGAGCAAGGAAGAAAAGGAAAAATGCGAACTGCGCAGAATACACAATGACTGTTACTGGGTCGAAGTGGGCAAAAGAGCAGAAAAGATAGAGCAAAGTAAAAGGAAGCAAGTCGTTGGATGAGGAGATCGAGGATGATAGATCATCAAGGAAGAAGGATCGTGGACAACTCAGCAAGTGGAAAAAGCCACCGTTGGATGCTTTGGAGCACCGTGCGAGAAGGAAGGAAAGACAGGTTGGTGAAGCCTTGAAAATGCGGGTCAAGTTGACCTAGGGTTTTAAACACCTAGGGTTTTGGTATCTAGTTTTTTTGACACGTAGGTTTTGACCTAAGGATGTCAGTGAGCTATTGTAATGTATAAATAGAGGTATAAAGGACTTGGGATGGGTTGGTGTTATGATTGTTGTTGTTGTCTTTGTCATTTTGTGATTGAGCGAGTAATATGAGTGAGAAAGAAGTGATGAGTACGATAGCCTTCTATATTGTAAGGTCTTCAATTGGGTGCAAAGATCAACCCTGCAGCTGGGTGCACATGGAGGGGAGAGATAACGAGGAGAAGACAAAACATATGCTAGCTGAGAGTGCAGACAAGAACTGTATGCTTCATTTTAATATATTATAAAGCACAATTCTATGGACCTATCCTTAGAGAGAGGGTGAACCACGTATACCTTGTGTAGTGTGTGATTGATGCTATGTTCTTTTCCCTTTGATACACTGCTATTGCATTATTGTGTTAGATCTGATAGATAGTTGCGTGGAGTAGATCTAAGTTGATAAGTCATATATGCATGTTGTACTGTTCTAGTATTAGATCCACTTGATATTCCCCTTGGTTGTAGACATCTCTATCCTACGACCCCCCCCATAACTGCTTCGGGTGAGATTGCATCTACTTCGCAGGTGTTGCCGAAAGGGCCAGTAGTTAGGGCTTGTTGGTGCGCTCTTGGAGTTGAACCCTGGGTCTGCCCCTGTGCCAACAAATGGTTCCATTTTCAGGATAGGACTCTTCTTGAGGGAATGTCAAGGTGGTTTTCATCAAAGACAAAAATTCAAAAGTGGATAGAGGATCAAGAAAGGGACTTCCCTGAAGCCTAGAACAAGAACCCTAATATTAGTACGAAGGATTGGTTAGGAAGATATATCTTTACTGATATACACCAGATTTTCTTTGGAGGAATCTATCAGGAGCTATATGAGTGGTTAGCTAGGTTAGTAGATCCCAGTTTGAGATCAGATATAGACCTCATGTGGTTTGGACGTTGATGCTGATCAAGAAGGTCAAGAGAGTCGATAATGTCGTTTCAAGAGCAGTAGATCACTGGTTTGATAACACCATTGGAGGGTACACTGAATCTGCTGTTGACAGAGTAGAGTCATATAACCAAGTCGAGAGATATTTATTCAAGGGACCTAGAAGAAAATTTTTACATTTTCTGAAGTTGAGGATCAAGATGCTATTGCATGAGAAGAACATATTGAAGATACAATAGATTGGTCGGATCTGGAAAAGCTAATGTTCAAGAATTTGGACAACGACAACGACATAGAGGTTGGACATACATGCAGTGGGAGAGCGTTCAGAGAAGTTCATCTTGCAAACTTGTTTAAGTAGAACTACGGGGATGAGGATTTTTATAGTGGAGAAGAGGCAGATCTGGCCGATGAAGAGAATTCAGAATCCGCTGGGACAAAGGAAGGGAAAGCTAAAGAACCTCGCCGGGAAGAGCTAAAAACTTTAGGAACTGCGCAGACTGTTGAAGTAAGTACTATTATCCCTTCTGTTGATTCAGTAGCAATAATCAATTAGAGTAATCCAAGCCACCAGAGCATTCATAGCACTATCACTATTATTTCACCACATACTCAGTCAGGAACCCTAGGAATATCTATGGCAGATGAGATGATGCTCCCTATTTTTAGGGGAGATGGATCTGAAGATCTTGATCAGCACTGGTTCCTATGTGAATCCATATGGAATATTAAGAATTTCACCGACAAAGCTGTTAAAAGAGCTTAGTTTAGTACTACCCTAAGGGATCACACACTGAGCTGGTACATGAAGCTTGTCCAAGGACCTACATAGCCTAAGCTGCTGAATGAGATCAAGAATGCGTTGATTGGAGAGTTCAAGAAACCCAAGTTAGAGTCACAATGTATTACAAAGTTGAAAGAGATCAAGTAGAAGGTAGCCAAACCTGTTTGGGAATTTGATCAGAGATTCAAGACCTTAATAGGTCGATTGACTTTTCAGATCCCAGATGAGTAGAACAAAGAATGGTTCACTGTTTCCCTGTTACCACACATCAAAGTTCCTCTGATGCAACAGAAGATTGCTTCGCAGGTTGAGGCGCTGGAGATTTCCATGAAGTTAGAATCAACCCCTATGGTAGAATCCAACTCAGGTATGAGTCAAATCTTGAGTCAACTAACTAGTTTGTCTCTGTAGGTCAAAGATATGAAGAAGGACAAGGGGAAATATAAAAGAGAATACATCTGGTGTGTCATATGGATATCATAAGGCCATGACAAGGAACACTGTCCCCTATTTCATGAATACTTGGCCTCTAGAGCTCCAAGCCCTTTGAAGCAAGTCATCCTACCCTGGTGCGAGGTATGCAGAAATAAACATCGCCCTGGTGAGTGATATTACATGCAAAAATATGTTCAGACACCCACAAATTTGTATTGCATGTTCTGTAAATCCGTAGGGAACGATGATAGGGATTGTAGGGATTATGACCTCATGCACGAAAGGTTACAAAATTCAAGGTGAAGTACAACAAGAATAAAACATTACGCATTATAACTCCCCTGGGAGAGGAAACTTCAATCCTTGTGGTGGATTCATAGGACGAGGAGGAGGTATGGGTAGAGGCCAAGGATAGATCATTTGTTACAACTCCGCACAACCAGGACACTTAGCAAGGGGCTGTCAGAACCCTTGCACTACTTGCAGCTACTGAAGTTCCCTCGAACACGTTATAGAGGACTGTCTTGTGCTACTAGCTAAGCTTCAAGAAAGTTGAGGACCTCAATAGAACCCGCAAGTGCAACTGATATATGGTGAACCTTGCGGATAATGCCCTAGATTCGCTGTTATCACTAGAGGAGGCGCTGTTACAGGAGAAGACAAACTGACCCAAGGAGAGACTACATAAGACTCAGGAGTCAAGAAATCTACAGAGAAGACCCAAAATTTTGATGCAAAGAAAGAAAGACAAATATTTGAGGAGGCAAGAAAAGAGTTCAAAGGAGACCAAGGCTCTTCATCAAATACATGGATAAAAGTAAGATAATAAGGAATGCCTCCGACATTCGATCAGTATGCTTCACCAAAAGAAGGACAAAAGGTAAGAAAGCTCATGGAATTTTTATATACTTGTATTAAGTTGATCCAAGATGAGAGCGCTCTACAAGAGCTACAAAATTTAATCAGACCGTATGAGATAGGAAGGATAGATCCTTTACTGAATAAATAAATACATCAACTATCCAAGAAGAGAAGGACAAATAAGGAACTACAGTTGAATGCTCAGATATGAGAATATGATATAGACTATGTGGTCCTCGACTTAGGGTCGGAGGTCAATGTCATGAAGAAGCAAACCTGGGAACTGATGGGAAAACCGAAGTTGATCTATTCCCCTATTAGACTTAAGATGGATAATAAGAAATATGTAAGCCCCTTTGGAATATTGGAACATGTCCCTGTGGACATCGTCGGAGTAAGAACGTTTGCATATTTTGAGGTAATTGAGATAGTTGATGACAACTTACCTCACCCTATGCTGTTAGGAATTGATTGGGCTTTCAATAATTCTATTGTGGTTGATTTAAAGAAAATATGTATGAGGTTTGAAATAAATGGCCTTAGGGTCATTGCACCTTTAGATCTAGATGAAGGTCAGCGATACACAAAACCTATCAGAGAAGAAGACCGTGCATATGAACTGGAAAACATATACAAATTAACAGCCAGAAAACATGATTACATTAATCCTATGATCGATGGAAACCTAAGTTGGTGAAGTGACAATGCATGTTCATAAAATTTAGAAGAAGCACTGAATNGTGATTACATTAATCCTATGATCGATGGAAACCTAAGTTGGTGAAGTGACAATGCATGTTCATAAAATTTAGAAGAAGCACTGGAGAATTGGCAGCACAAAATGTATGAAGTATCTACAAGGAGATGTGCTAGATTAACCAAAGAAGTTAGCTAGATCGACACACGAGTAAGTAACTTGCCCACCTTTGATAGTCTGAATCCTTTAGAAACCTTCTTAGAATTCGAAGCAAGTGTAACAACACAATAGAGATTGTTGGAAATGGATGAGGCCTTGAAATAAATACCAACAAGATGGTGGGGAACACACAAAAACAACATTACAGAATGGGTACAATGTCTTACCCTGATGACCACACGGTTCTCAGTACAAGTGGAAGGCTGCAAAATCGGTACACAGGTCAAAGCTGCCCAAAGGACCATGTGCGAAGTTATGAGGAATCCTGGAGAACCATTCCTCAATATCAGTGGGTGCACAAGTTCATTAACACACTAGACACAACCCCTATCAACTTGTACCTTCAAGTGGAGCTATGCCTCATCACTGCAGATTGGGAAGGTATGACTCAAAAATTTGTAACCACCTTCTTATTTGACAGTCAATATCCTTTAGTAGATCAATCGTTACATATTTTAAGACATAAAGTATTTGAGGAGGCCTCTAGCCCCCATTTAGAACAAGAAGAGGATGAATGAACTGTGCCTCTCTAGAAACTGCAAGGCTGTTACAACATCAATGTTGATGAAGACAATGATCCTAGGAAGGTGAAAATTGTCGAAACAAAAGACCAAAGAGATGTGGAAGGACCAGGAGTTAAGATACCATTCATTGGACAACTGATCAAGATTAAGAAGGTAAACATTGGAATAGAGCAGACACCGAAGCTTCCAAATGTTGGAGATTATTGGGGTGCTGCTACTATTGACAAGATAACAGAGTTACTGCATGAATATCAGGACTTGTTTCCGACCAAGTTCACTGATATGAAGGGAATTAAAGGGCCTATGGGAGAGATGAGGATCCCTTTGAAACTAGATGCAAGACTAGTCAAATAGAGAACATACAGATTGAACCCTAAATATAAGGAGAAAGTGAAGATTGAGCTCGGCAGAATGTTGGAAGCAGGGATTATAGAACCTGTCGAAGAATCAGAGTGGATTAGCCCTATGGTGGTACAAGACAAGAATATATGATAGATCAGGATCTACGTAGATCTTAGGAAGCTGAATGATGCTTGTTTTCATGATCCCTTCCCTACACCATTCAGTGATGAAGTGTTAGATAATGTGGGAGGCCAGGAGGTATATTCTTTTACAGATGGATTTTAAGGATACCATCAAATCTAGATTGCCAAGGAAGATCGCCATAAGACCACATTTGCAACAGAATGAGGATCCTACAAGTATACAATGATGCCATTTGGATTGAATAATTCCCCAACCATCTTTTCTAGGGTGGTGGTCGAAGCATTTAAGGGGTTTTTGCATAAATTTCTAGAAGCATATTTTGATGATTGGACTGTTTTTAGTTTATTGAAAAATCATATTGAATGTCTAAGGCTAATGTTGGACAAATGCATGTAGTGTCAAATTGCCTTGAATCTGAATAAGTGCATTTTATTTTCACCATTTGGAGTGTTGTTGGGTCATATTGTATGCAAGCAGGGATTGCTGGTAGACCCATCTAAAATTGCCACTATAGTTTATCTGCCACCTCCTACTTCAGTCAAATAGTTGCGCACTGCGCTGGGACATACATGATATTACAGGAAGTTCATTAAAGGATATGCCTAGATTAAAACACTTATGGATAAGATTTTGAAGAAAGACTGTCAATTTCACTGGATAGAAGAGTGCCAACGGAGCTTCGACACACTGAAACAAAAAATGGTTACCGCGCCTATTCTGGTTTTCCCAGATTGGAGAAAGGAGTTTCATGTGCATGTCGATGCATCTTCTATTGCCTTAGGAGAAGTGTTAGCACAACCTAGGGAAGGAGATATTGACCATCCGTTATCTTTTTCTAGCAGAAAACTATCCACAACTGAGATTAATTACACCACCACTGAAAGAGAAGGGTTAGCCATGGTGTATGCGCTGTAGAAATTTCGCCACTACTTGTTGGGAGGACACTTTAAAATGTTTATTGATCATTCTACGCTAAAATACCTAGTCAACAAGTCAGTGTTGGGGGGGAGAATATGCATATGGATTCTGCCATTTCAGGAATATGACTTTGAGATCATAGTTAAACCAGGAAGAATGAACAAAGGTCCTGACCACTTGTCAAGGTTGGAACATGGCAAAGAGACGACCAGTTTGGAGGATGCACTGTTGGATGAACAATTATTGGCCATTATAAATATTGATGACCACTTTGCAGAGTTAGTCTAGTTCCCATCAATAGGAATGGCACCTAGTGAGTATACAATTCCCCAGAAGAAACAACTAGTAGTGCGCATTGCCGAATTTTCACTTATAGCTGGACAACTATACAAAATGGGACTTGATGAGATATTGAGAAGGTGTGTTATGGAGGAAGAGAAACCATTGATCCTTGCTGAAGGTCATGAAGGGATCGATGGAGGACACTACGCAGGGAAAGCAACTACACAGAAGGTTCTTAGAGATGGCCTTTGGTGGCCTACCTTACACAGAGATGCTAAAGACTATTACAGAGCTTGCGATGCATGCCAAAGAGTTGGGAAACCATCCAGAAGAGATGAAATTCCATTAGCACCACAACTGACCATACAAGCATTTGAGAAATGGGCCATTAACTTCGTGGGACCTGTAAACCCATCAGGCAAGCAGACAAGACCAAGGTACATCATTACTACGACAAAATATTTGACCAGATGGGTTGAAGCAAGAGAAGTTAAGGACTGTAGTGAAACTACAACTGTGCTCTTCATATTTGATGACATCATAACCAGGTTTGGATGCCCAAAGATCTTTATGAGTGATCAAGGAACACATTTCATAAATAAAACAGTTGAAGACCTGACTGAGGAATTTGCAGTCCACCATCAGAAGAGCATGCCTTACCATCCACAAGAAAATGGGACAGTGGAAGCATTCAACAAGATCTTGGAGACAACGCTGATGAAGATTTGCAGTGTTAATAGAGATGACTGGGATTTAAGAGTACCAGTGGTATTGTGGGCCTATAGAACCACTTGTAAGAAGCTAACAATGCAGACCCCTTTTAATTTGGTGTATGGTCTCTAAGTCATTTTCCCAATGGAATATTTGGTACCAAGCCTAAGAATTAATACTTTTA
Source organism: Picea mariana (assembly GCA_032191745.1). Taxonomy (NCBI): domain Eukaryota; kingdom Viridiplantae; phylum Streptophyta; class Pinopsida; order Pinales; family Pinaceae; genus Picea; species Picea mariana. The sequence goes on from JASDQU011247688.1 coordinate 15,067, forward strand.
TAGATATGGATGACACTAGCATTGTTCGATAAAGGCTTGCACAGTTGGTCAAACTAGAAGAAGATATATTTATTGCAGGATTCCATCAACAGGTACAGAAGGAAAGAGAGAAGGCCTACCATGACAGATACATTAAGAAGAAGGCATTTAAGCAAGGTGATCTGGTATTGGTATATGACAGTAAATTCATGAAGCATCCAGGAAATTTCAGAACACATTGTCTCGGGCCATATGAGGTTGCCTATGTTACAAAAGGAGGAGCTGCATAGTTGAAGAATTTGAAGGGAGAATGGAAGGAAGGATTAGTGAATGGGAGCCGGCTGAAATTGTATTGTGACAACCAGTTGCCTCGTAGCTCTCAGTAAAAGCATGAGGAAAAGGGTCTAGGTACCAGGTGCAGTTGAAACTGGGTACTAGACACCGAAAAGACAGTCTGCACAAGGAAGGAGAGGAGGCATAAAGAAGAGAGAAAAGGCTGCATTACACAATATGAATTCAAAGTAAAATAGAAAGGTCATATATGAAGTGCCTTGGGACGATTCACAGGTGAGTGTTGGGGGCATGTTGGCCCTTGGTTATGAAAGTTAGAGAAGAGAAAGGAAGAAAAGGAAACATGCAAACTGCGCGGAAGAAACAATGACTGTTACTGGGTCGAAGTGAGCAAAAGAGAAGAAAAGACAGAGCGAAGTAAAAGGAAGAAATTCGTTGGACGAGGAGACTGAGGATGACCGATCAACAAGGAAGAAGGATCATGGAAAACTTAGCAAGCAGAAAAAGACACCGTTGGATGATTTGGAGCACCTCAAGAAGGAAGGAAAGATAGGCCGTCAAAGCCCTGAAAACGCGGGTCAAGTTAACCTAGGTTTTAGACACCTAGGGTTTTGGTATATAGGGTTTTTGACACGTAGGTTTTGACCTAAGGATGTCAGTGAGCTATTGTAATGTATAAATAGAGGTCTAAAATACCTGTGATGGGTTGGTGTTATGATTGTTGTTGTTGTATTTGTCATTGTGTGATCGAGCGAGTAATATTGAGTGAGAAAGAAGTGTTGAGTTCGAGAGCGTTCTGTATTGTAAGATATTTAGCTGGGTGTGAAGATCAACCCTGTAGATGGGTGTGTAGGGAGGGGAGAGATAACGAGGAGAAGAGAGAATATCTTCTATCCGAGAGCACAGACAAGAACTATATGCTTCATCTAATATATTATAAATCATAGTTCTATGGACATAGCCCTAGAGAGAGGGTGAACCACGTATACCTTGTGTAGTGTGTGATTGATGCTATGTTCTTTGCCCTTTGATATACTGCTATTGCATTACTGTGTTATATCTGATAGATAGTTGTGTGGAGTAGATCTAAGCTGATAAGTGATATATGCATACTGTACTATTCTAGCATTAGATCCACTTGATATTCCCCTTGGTTGTAAACATCTCTGTCTTGCAACCCCCCCATAGCTGCTTCGGGTGAGACTACATTTGCTTCGCAGGTGTTGCCGAAAGGGATAGTAGTTAGGGCTTGTTGGTGCGCGCTTGGAGCTGAATCTTGGGTTTGCCCTTGTGCCAACATACATACATATGATTGATTCATTGATGTATTTGATGAATACCAGACCCGTTATATGCTTTGTTGTGAAGACCGTGAGTTAGTATCTAGTGGAGCCCAGATGTGTCCACCATGTATCTGCAAAGCATGTGATGAGATACCTTAAGGGTACATTGGACTATGGACTTTGTTATACTGGAGATTGTGACTTCAGATTGTATGGCTATACTGATTCATATTGGGCTGGAAGTGCTTCAGATAGAAAAATCACTTCAGGATAATGTTTCAGTTTAGGGTCAACCATGACTTCATGGATAAGCAGGAAGAAATCCAATATTTCTCTCAGTACGACAGAAGCAGAGTACATTGCAACATGCTTTGCCAGTTGTGAATCCATATGGCTTCAGAGGTTGTTGGCATGTATATTTGACCTAGATATGAATGCTACTGTGATATTTTGTGATAACCAGAGTTGCATAAAGATGACAGAGAACCCAATGTTCCATGATAAAATGAAGCACATTGAGATCCGGTATCACTACATTCGTGACATGGTACAAAAGGGAGTTGTGAAGCTCTAGTATGTTGGCATAGATGAGAAGGTAGCAGATGTGTTGACTAAGCCTTTGTCTCGTGTGAAGTTTGAGTACTTTCGATACAAGGTTGGTGTAGTCTGAAAAGACTTCCCTCGAAAGGGGGAGTGATGTTGATGATACTATGGTATCCTGACCATCAGTAGGATAACTTAGTTAGTATTTATATCCTAGGGGATTGATCATCCCTAGACAGATCCCGTGAGGTCCGAATGGATAGTCTGTCAGAGTGCCTATGTATGTATATACTTGTTGTGGTCTAGATGGATGGTCTGTCGGAGTGCCTATGCATGTATATACCAATACCAAATCACCTGCAATGAACTCAAGTCAATAACATGTGACATATCTAAAATATAATGACGTAAAACTGAAACATGAAACACATCATGCATATGCCTCAAAGAATCAGGTAAGGCTAGTTGGTAAGTCGTGGGTCCTTTCTTTTCTACAACTTATAAAGGTCCCACAAACCTTGGAGATATTTTAGTGCCCTTTCCAAAATTAATCGAAGTCTTATGCGGCTTCACTCACAAAAACATTTTATCACCAATATCATAACTATGGGCAATACAATGTGCATATGCGTAAAACTTTTGTTGGTCTTGCGCTTCCTTAATCCTTTTCCTTATGGTTCACATATGATCTTCCATTTCCTAAATCACTTCTGGTCCCACCAGGACTCTATCCTCTAGTCGATCCCAACTAAGAGGTGTCCAACACTGTCATCCGTAGAGAAACTCAAAAGGTGCCATCTTTATCGAACTCTGATATTTGTTATTATACACACATTCTACCAATGGTAAAATTTATTCCCAACGTTTCTGTTGATCCATCACATACATTTGAAGCATATCCCCTAGAATTTGATTTTTTCTTTCTGTTTTTCCATCGGTTTCAGGGTGATATATTGTACTGAAATTTAATTGTGTTCCCAATGCCTCTTGGAAACTAATCCAAAAACGTCAAGTGAATACCGATCCTCGATCGGATATTATCTTCCTTGGTACACCATACAATCTCACAATTTCATTAACAAAAATTATGGCTATGTCAGGCGCTTGATACGTCATAAGAATTGGAATAAAATGTGCACTCTTCATCAACATTTCAACAAAAACAAAAATAGATTCGTGTCTCCTTGGCATCAATGGCAATCCAACAATAAAATCCATCGATATAACTTCCCATTTTGATTCAGGAATCGCATGTGGATGTAATAATATCATTGGATGTCTATGTTTAGCCTTCACTTGCTGACATTCAAGACATCTCGCCACATAATTAACTATATCAGATTCCATCCCCTTCCAAAAGAATAGTGGTTTAATATCTTCCTTCATTTTCGTGACTTCAGGATGAGCCATATACACCGCTTGATGAGCTTTGTTCAAAATTAAATTTCTCAATTCGTCATTTGGTGGTACACAAATTATGCCATTATACCTTAGTAACCCATCATTTTCCAAAGACTAATCCTCATAACTAGGTATCATCATGGCATCTTGTCCAATATTATCTTTTACTTCCTTGTACTAGTCACCATCAATCTGTAATGATAAGATCTTTTCTCGAAGATTCATATTTGGGGGTATTAATGAGAAAATGTGAGGTCTCCGACTCAATGCATTTGCTACTTTGTTAACCGTTCCCTCAATGTATGTGATCTCAAAATCATAGTCGTTTAAAATTTCTAACCAACGTATTCAGGACTAAGGTGAGGATCCTGATGCCTCAGAGTTTGCATGATCCAATAAAAAAATATTTTATCGGTGAAGAAGATTTGAACTTTGGGGGTCAGGGTAGGAATCCTTCCAGGTAGGCAGGACAGACACCACATAGAGCACCGCAACAACAGACACCTGTTAGACAGACTTCTAGGCACTCTGATACACCTAGAAGGCATGTATTTTCTACGCCATGAAAAAATTATACCAATAAAAGGACTTGGTAAAGAGAAACACCACAACAACAACCACGTCATCCTCAACAACAAAAAAAGTATAGATCTTTTTTGCAAAACATATCAGGACCTCAAAACCCTATACCAAAATATTCTTCCTATGGAACTAGGAGCACCGACCTTAAGAACAGATGTTGGAATTGTGGAGAGCCACATTATCAAAGATATTGTCCTATCGAAAAGGAGAGGACTTCTGGATCAACAGGACATACGACAATAGGATATCTGAGCAAGGCCCATAGGATTCATGCAACCGTGAATAACTGCTAGGTCGGGCATCAATCTACATTTCTCGAGACATTAGGTATGATAACAAATCAACAATTTAGTATTTTGATAGATCCATGGGCTACTGAAAGTTGTTTATCTAGTGCTACGCCTAAAATAATCAAGGTGAAGGCAGTCGAATAAGATGAATTTAGATATGTAGAAATGGCATCTAGAGCCAAGCAAAAGTTGGAGGAAAAGTTACATATTGTATTATCGATTTGGGTGAATTTGTCACAAGTGTAAACCTTTTTGTCACCATCTTGGGATCCTATGATATTGTGATTGGAATGGATTTGTTAGAATCACATGACGTGATAATTAACTATAATATGAAAATATAATCTTAATTGATGATATGGGACATGATAGAGTAATTGTATGAAGAAACCAAGGAGTATCGTTAAGATTTATTTCTTCCCTACAATTACAGAAAAATATGTGCAAGGGATGTAAGTTGTATGCCATATTAATGCTTAATGATAAGGGTGACACAAAGAGTTTGGAAGACTTTCCACTAGTATCTGAGTTCACTCATGTTTTTCCTGAAGAACTACCAGGTTTACTACCAAATAAAGAATTGGAATTTACTATAGATTTAAAACCTGGAACAAAACCAATTGCAAGAATGCCATATCAGATGTCGACACCTGAATTTCAAGAGTTAAAAATTCAATTGAAGGAGTTATTAGATTTGGGTCTTATACGACTATGATTTTGAGATAATGTACATTAAGGGAACGGTTAACAGAGTAGCAGATGCATTGAGTCAGAGACCTCACATTTTATCATTGATACCCCCAAAGATGAAACTTCGAGAAAAGATCTTATCATTACAGATTGATGGTGACTAGTACAAGGAAGTAAAAAATAATATTGGACAAGATGCCATGATAATACCTAGTTATGAGGGTTAGTCTTTGGAAAATGATGGGTTACTAAGGTATAATGGCATAATTTATGTACCACCAAATGACGAATTGAGAAATTTAATTTTGAACAAAGCTCATCGAGCAGTATATATGGCTCATCCCGGAGTCATGAAAATGAAGGAAGATCTTAAACCACTGTTCTTTTGGAAGGGGATGGAATCTGATATAGTTAATTATGTGGCGAGATGTCTTGAATGTCAACAAGTGAAGGCTAAACATAGACATCCAACGATATTATTATAGCCACATGAGATTCCTGAATCAAAATGCAAAGTTATATCGATGGATTTTATTGTTGGATTGCCATTGATGGCAAGGAGACATGACTCTATTTTTATGTTTGTTGAAATGTTGATGAAGAGTGCACATTTTATTCCAGTTCGTATGATGTATCAAGTGCCTAACATAGCCATAATTTCTGTTAATGAAATTGTGAGATTGCATCATGTACCGGGGAAGATAATATCCGATCGAGGATCGGTATTCGCTAGACATTTTTGGATTAGTTTCCAAGAGGCATTGGGAACACAATTAAATTTCAGTACAACATATCACCCTGAAACTGATGGAAAAATAGAAAGAAAAAATCAAATTCTAGGGGATATGCTTCAAATGTATGTGATGGATCAACAGAAACGTTGGGAATAAATTTTACCATTGGTAGAATGTGTGTATAATAACAAATATTAGAGTTCGATAAAGATGACACCTTTTGAGTTTCTCTACAGACGACAATGTCAGATGCCTCTGAGTTGGGATCGACTAGAGGATAGAGTCCTGGTGGGACTAGAAGTGGTTTAGGAAATGGAAGATCAGATGTGAACCATAAGGAAAAGGATTAAGGAAGAACAAGACCAACAAAATATTTACACATATGCACACCGTATTGTCCGTAGTTATGATATTGGTGATAAAGTGTTTTTGCGGGTGAAGCCGCATAAGACTTTGAATAAGTTTGGAAAGGGCACTAAAATATCTCCAAGGTTTGTGGAGCATTTAGAATTTGTAGAAAAGAAAGGACCCGCGAATTACCAACTAGCCTTACTTGATTCTTTGAGGCATATGCATGATGTGTTTCATGTTTCAGTTTTACGTCATTATATTTTAAATCCGTCACATGTTATTGACTTGAGTTCATTGCAGGAATCGAACGAGGGTGCTCTCATAGAGAAGATAATATGCATACTGGATGATCGCACCCGACAACTACGTTGTTGAATATTTGATCAAGTCAAGGTTCAGTGGGACGATTATAGTCCACATTCTGCTACATGGGAGGACACATACAAGATGCATCGACAATTTCCTTATTTATTTTGATAGTTTGATATATCGATTAGTAGCAACTATATTTAATTCTTTTATTGTTAGATTTTACAAACTTTGGGACGCAGTTTAAAATAAGAGGACACTTGAGGACAAGTGACCTAATTAATGATTTTATTATTTGAGGACACTTGCAATCAAGTGATCCAATTAAAACAAGATACATTATGATTATCTGTTTTGGTTTATGAGTTTATGCTATGATTGAGTAATATAATTTAATATGTTATTAATATTGTTATATAGCATTGACAATTATTATGATGAGGTTTCCTAAGTGTGCAGGAAACGTGACATGATGAGGATGATGATGCCATAGACAGACTTCCTTAGACTCCAGATTGAGTTAGGGAGTGGACTATTGACTTTGATTATGAGTACTTGCTTTATTTACGCTTGTGTTATGATGATGATTCAATTATGGATTTCATGTATATTATTTATTAATGTTTTCTTTATCAGTGGATGCAGGCATGGTGACGCTTGCTAATCAGACTCACATATGAAGTAAAGGGGTCATACACAAATATCATATGGATGAGGGAGAGGTGTGGAAATGTTCCTGTCACATCCTATTAGCACTCCCTCCATGACCTGAACTGAAGGTTAACGACTACCTTGTTCCTGAGAGGTTCATGATGCCATGAGGTTAGACTGAGACAGTTGCTCATGAGGATTTTTGAGGGGCACACAATAAGGTAGATTCCTTATTCCTTAGTAATCCCTTAGTCTCACACAAGGTTGATAAGTGGAGTATTGAATCTAAACGTCATACAAATTCTAAACTAAGTCAAATGTAAAGTGACACACATGGAGCACAAGGGTGTGTCTTGAAGGGCACGTTGCAGGAATACACTATGAGTTAATAAAAATCTAGAAGACCTTAGAGAATAAAACAAATACTTAGGACTGGTAGAAAATAGATTATGAATTTAGATAAGTTTATATTAATTTATGAAAGGGAACATTATAAAAACCTAAGTCTAAATGTTTATCCCTAAACAAGTTATATAAATGGGTCTAAAGAATATTAGGCTAAATAAAATCTAGAGAATGGAGAATAAAATTTAAGGCATCTGCACAATGTGTGCATGAAATTAATAAAAATAATTTTTAAATTAAAAGAAAACAATTCATGAGAGAATGGGTTGTCAACATAGAGTTAGAATCCTAAGTCAAGACTCTAAATCCTAACCAAGAGAAGAGTCCTAATCAAACTCCAACTATAAATTAGTCAGGGGACACAATAAAAGAAAAATTGGGGAACTAAGGGACAACTAAGAGAAAATATAGGAACCAATTGATGAGTGTGAGGGAATCTCTGTAGAATTGTTTACTGATTTTTCCTTCCGTGATAGGATATAGCTAAAATTTCAGGCCAACTTTAAGGCATTGTTTGATTTACACTTCTCATCTGCAGCATGACAGGTGTGTATTACCTTTAGTTGATCTAGAAGAAGGTCTGTCTTCCTTTCCACTGCATTATAGGCGTTCCTTGTTGTGAATTCACGCCTTGTGTAGAAGCTTTCCTTGTGAAACTTGGTGAGTCTCGGTTGTTGGTGTGGAGTTTGAAAAGAAATTTAGAACTTAATTAAGTTGAAACACCTGAGGGATATCGTAAGAGTAGATTTGACGAGGTTAATCCCTTTTTGCACAATAAAACCTTATTCTTAGGCAACATATTTAACATTTAATTTTTCTACCGCTATTAATATTTAACCTTTCAACACCAGTTATAATGTATTAAAACTAATCGCTGAACATACAGTCTAACTGTATTTTCTGAGATACTCAACTAGTTCTTACTTATAAAAATACAAACTATATATATATATATATATATAGATAACGTTGTTATTAATGATTATGTAAGAGGAATATTTAGATATTATGGTTTTTAGTATTAAAATAATAGAAATGACAATTATAAAAGAAATTATTGCTATGTAAATTAAAATGTCATGAGATGATGATTATCATTTATTAATTTTATTGTGTGATTTATAAAAATTGGTACTGTTATAATATATTAGGAATATGGATTCCGAGGTGTAGGACAGTCAGTGACAGAGTGTGTTGTTAAGACACTCTGTGATGTTAAAGTCGCCAGTTCGAAACCTGCGGGGACAAAAAATCCAGCCATGTTAAGGGTTGGTGTGGCTTAGGCCGGGTGCACTTCCCGAGTGATTTTGATGGCTTAGATGCCCCCCGAATCGTGGTTTCTTAGTCCCACATGTCACAGACAAATTATATATATATATATATATATATATATATATAAGGAATATGGGATGTTATGTTAAGCAATGCTCATTACATAATATTTGATAGTGATATAACTATTTAAAAACCTTAACAATAAAAATAAATCCATTACAACCTAATTGGGTTATTAATTGGGAAATAAAACGAGAAATTGATTTCTACTTAAATGATGTTATATTTGTTGTTAAGTTAATTATTGGATTACCTTTGCAACTTGTGTTCCCAGCATAATAAAGAATTTCAAATAATGCGCATTCTTAAATAAGTATAATATTGTTTAAACCTTACATCATTGTGTCACCCTCTAGATTCCTTATTAAATGTGTCAGAAAATTTAAGTGGTACTTAATAAATTAAATTGCTTAACATTTCACAAGTGTTATATTAAACTTCTTGTAATTGTTAAAAGTTGTTGAATGTAGTTATAATATTTCAAAATTATCTTAAAAATAATCATTTTTGTTCAAAATCCTTTTCTAGCTTAAAGATAAAAAAAAATGTTTAATGTTTATGAGTGTTGTTACACACTAATGCATGCAAGGAAGGCTTCAGTGGAGTCCTTAGTTAGAATGGGCATGTGGTGTTCTATGCATCAAGGAAATTAAAAGAGCATGAAAGACAATATGCTACTCATGATTTGGAATTGGCAGCCATTGTGCATGCCTTGAAGATGTGGAGGCACTATCTCATGGGAAGAAGATTTGAGTTGAGTACAAACCACAGTGGTCTCAAATATTTGTTTGGACAAACAATTCTAAATTCTAGGCAAAGTAAGTGGTTAGAATTCTTCAATGAGTATGACTTTGATATAAAGAATATCAAGGGTAAAGAGAACAATGTGGCTGATTCACTCAACAAAAGAGTGCATGAGATGAATGCTACAACCATTAACATGTACAAATCATATTTGAAAGTCAGAATGTTAGAGACTACAAAATTAGATCAACACTATGTGGAAATAAAAGGCAAAGCTACAAAAAGGTATTTTGCAGTAGAAAATTAAATATTTTGAGTTAAAAGAGGATGAAATCCTCATGTACAGGGGAAAAGTTTATGTACCAGACTCTCAGAAATTTAAAAAACCTAATATTAAAATAAATGCACAATGTGCCTTATGCTGGGCACCTAGGCTACCAAAAGACAATTGCAACTATCAAGAAACACGACTATTGACCAGGTATGAAGAAAAAAGTGGTTGATTTCTAGGTGTTTGGAATGTCGAAAAGTCAAGGATGAGCATAGACACTCATCTGGTTTGCTACAACCATTACTCATTCTTGAGTGGAAATGGGAATTTGTCACAATGGATTTCATCACTAAGCTTCCTAGAACAACCAAGAAACATGATTCCATCATAATTGGGTGATCCAGGTGGATATCGATGGCCACCCACCTTTTCTAACTGGCTCAAAACATTTTTCTGGCAATTTTGGCAATTTACTATTTTTAACAGTTTTAACTTTTGGGGCTATTTTGAGGGCCTAAATGAAGGTTTTTCAGGATCGAGTTTCTCAATGATAGCCAAAGGCATGATTGAGCCCCCAAAATGAATATCCTTGATGATACTTTTCCAATGGGCTATCATATGTCTAAAACAGAGATCGTATGCAATAGTTACAACCTCGAGAAGTTGATGTACTAACTTACCCAAACGAGGCCCACATGACTTTTGGCGCTTCATCTCCT
>JASDQU011247688.1:25744-38399 GCA_032191745.1 Picea mariana
TATGCATGTTGTATAGCTGTTAGGGAACGTATATGTGAAATAATATTATTTTTAGCTCTGGGAATTGTAAAAAGGGACTTCAAGTCTGCATAGGGAAATGGAAAAGGCCTTCTGAGCAAGTTGCATGGGGTGAGGAAAATCTTGCTATAACATGGGGTTGGCACCTTTGTCTGAGTGTTTTGACTATGGATAGACCTTATTTTGGCATAGGAATCCTTTTCCCAGGTGGAGTTTTAGCCCCATCTTGGGGGTGACTTTTTGTTGAGATTTTCTTAGTGACATAGTCTATCGCTGGGAGGAATGTCTGAGGTCTGTGTGAAGTTGGTGGATTACAACAAAAGATAAGTGTCTTCTTATGTGTATTATCCTATGAGTAATGTGCATATATATATATATATATATTATGTGATACAGTTGTATATGTTGTATTTGTGCGTGGATTATATATGTTGTAGAACTGCATGTTTGTTGCATATGCAGGGCATGGACTATGGCAATTTTATATGTGTTTATATACTATTCAACTTGTGATTGCTTATGCTATTGTTGTTTATGTAATTGATACATAGTTATTTTGGTTTGTGCATATATTGTTAGTTCTACATAACTGTTGCAAATGTAGAGTGTGGTAGTTATTAAGTGTTTTCTGTTAGATAATTTAGTGGTAACGGTTATGGAATTTTGAGGCAAGGCTTGAGTCATCACACACGCAAAGTGGTATTAGTCTGTGTGAATGAATGGGATAGATCCTGCGCGCGACATAGGAATGGTTGTGCATGTAGTTGTATTATGAGTTATTTCCACTATTATAGTCACTATCTTGTTAAGTAACTTCAACAATAATCGTATGGGTTCTAACACAAAGCTATAAATGTCATGCATGTTGAGGGACAATTGATGTGGCCAACACAATGATGGTTGAGCGTGAAGATTTTATAAGACATAGTTGTTGTGCATGGTATGAGACTGTTGGCATAGGGGCAGACCCAGGGTTCGATGCTACAACAATGCACCAACAAAACCCTAACTACCGACCCTTTCGGCAACACCTGCGAAGAAGATGAAGTCTCACCCAAGGTAGAGGCAAGGGTGGTTGTAGGACTCAGATGTATGCAACCTTAGATGGGACACAGATCTTTGATTCAGACACTTAATAGAACACTTAGCAATCAATATTCATCAATATTCAGTTCTTAGTAACAACGCAGACAAACCCTAATTATAGAGAATCATAGTATTTAACCAGATCCAAAATCTAATAGCACTGAGCATGGAAGGAACTCATTAGATCCAACAGATTCAAGAACTAAGCATACTCACATAGGTCAGATCTAGCATTCATTCACCTTATTAAGCACAAAGCAACAATAGATCTATCTAACATTCATAAAGCACTATGAAAATCACACAGAAACACATCAATACATTGCACCAAGCAGAGCAACACAACATATACATGGTTCACCCCCACCCTAGGGTTACGTCCACCAACTCTTCTTCTCTTCTATTATCTTCTGTCAATCAGTTACATGCACAGAGCCTCAAAAACCCTACTTCGCATAGGACAGAAGATTTGCGCACTCCGCTAGATCCTCCTTCCCCGAGATAGGTTACAACACAAAGCCTTCTTACAACTACTTGCACTTAGCTCTGCAAGTCCTACACAACATGCACAAAAGCAATCTCTATTCAACACTTAGAACTTTCGATCACACAGATCGAAATTGTATATCCTTACTTACTTTGCCTAGCTACTTATTTATACATTACAAAAGTGGGCCTAATCATGGGTAAACCCATGGGCCGACATTCCCATATCCATTACATAATCTCAAAACCCAAAAAGGCCTAAAAAGGGCCCGAGATCCTGCGATATCCGCTTCGTCTTCGACAACCTGTCAAAGTCCCAAAAATAGTTCAATTATGACCAAGTATCCTCAAAACTTGGTTAAGGGGCAACATGCCCCCAACATTCACCTGTGACTCATACCGAGTCACTCTGATTTGGGTAGATCTGCTTCAAAATCCTCGAGCTTGGATCCAGTTTCTTTGACTTGTTGTTGTGCTACAACCTCTTATTCTGCAAATTCTTGGATGACTTCCTCGTTCACCAGTCCCTCTAGGCGTTGTTCAATTGCAGTAAAAACTTTCTCCAGTTCTTTTTCTTAGCCTTCTATCTCTGTGAACAGTTGGTAAGCCTCATCCTGTACAGGTTGGAGCCTCTGAGTCACTTCCATAAATTTTCTTTGAACGATGTTAACTTGCTGCTGGGCAGTGTGCTGCTCTTGGGATCACTTCATTCTTTCAATAGATGACAGGGGATTAAACTGTGCCTATATTGTTTCTACATGTTGCTTCACCTCCTGGAGCTACGAATCTAGTGCCTTCAGTTCTGCATTCTTAGTGAGTTGCTCATAAGTCTGGGCATTGCAAAAACTGAGTTGCTTGCATTCCATGGAAAGGGCCTTTATTCTCTCAACTGCACATCGGGCAGTTGCTTTTCTTTGATCTCTTACATCCTGCGGAGTGTCAGGTACAATGAGGATCTCTTAATCTAGTATTTTTTGTTGTAGCTGCTAGATGACTTCCGCGAGCTACTCTACTTGATGCTCAACTCAGTCATCTGCCCATGGCTCTAATCCCGCCACAGAGTGAAGTTCCCTATTTACAACTTCTTTTACTTCGAGTTGCCCTACGAGCATATGTTCTTTCTCTTGTTTCATATGTGCTTTCTCTTCGTCAAACTTGGCCTGGAGAGAAACCTTCTCTTGTTCTGCGATTTTGCGTTGTTATACAATGTCATCATGTACTTGCTTCAAGGTCTGGGTAGCTTGTTCTTCTTCTTCTTGTGCATGACGAAGACGATCTTCGACCACAAAAACTAATTAGTGGAGTTGGGATGGCTCATCCCCCAACTCTGGTTCTCCTGATGATAGGGGCACAGTGGAAACTGCTCGGCTAGACTGAAGGGCTTGTTGTACCCCTCAAAACTCAACCTTAATTTTGTCATGCATTTCTTCTTGCTTAGCTTCTTGCTTCTCTATGATATCCAGTGAAGCATCGTTGAGGGTTGCTATTATGAAGTCAAAGTCATCAGTAGTAAGCACAATCTTCATCTTGGTCATGGTGGCTCTCGTTTTCTTTCAGGAAGAAGGTTTTGGGGGAGAAACCTTCCTCTTATTTAGGGGATCGGTCTCATCTCTCGGCAGTGTTACTTCTCCTTGATTCTTTTCAGCTATTGTGCCATTTATTTCTTATACTTTGTCATCACCCCCTTAGTCAGGTGATATTGAAGTAGTCTTTCTTGAGGCACTGCTTAATTCTTGTACTTATTTGGTCTTCTTCGTTTTACTAGGTCCAGTTGTATCATGCACGGTTTTTGTGCTGTCAGGGTTGGACATCTCTGTAAAGTGTTCAGAGTCATGCGAGGTTAAACTTCGATGAATCTCTTTAGATGAAGGAAGTATGTATGAAAAACAACAATCGATTGCCACTATTTGTTCATATCACTTGAATTCCAAAGGGTAGTGAACTTCATGACGAGTAGCTCAAACGGTTCGATATCCGGGAAGGTCGCACCTTCCAGCATCTCCCAGGCAATAAAGTCAATGAGGATCAGGAGCCAGCTAAAGTGGAACTCATAGCCCTGATCCTACGCTTCACGACATTATAGCTCTAGTTGATTCACCAGGTACTTCACCCAGTTCATCTGCAAACCTTCTACGCACTTCTTTGCGAGGTCAACAACAAATTCTGTGACTTGCATAGGTCTGTTTTTTCGTACCATATTTCCATCTATTAACTGACATGTTAGGCGCATTGCACCATTTTGCATGGAGGCTACCTTGTAGCCTCGTGTTCCATTTTCGACATTGCCATATGTATCCTTGATTTTCTGTGCTAGCACGTGGATTGTGGCTTTTCCTGGATAGAAATCCCATGGGTCGGGTCCTTGCATACTCAAGCCTGTGATCCTATGGATCAACGTCGGGTCGACTGTAATCTGGTGGTCTAGCCATAAGTAACTGCCATGGTAACATGAAAGAAATAACTTGACACAAGCATTCACTTCCTGGTGCCTTCTGAAGTGTGGGATCTTCATGACATTTAACAGAGTGGATTGTGCGAGGTTCATGGTCCATGGATGAGGGACTATATTTGAGTTCTTCCCCTTCATCTTGGTCATGTACTTATACAGGGAAAGCATACTATAGTTTTTGTGATCTCCGAGGTTGAAGTCACTGAACTTCAATGTTGTGATCTTATCCTGCTATGTGCGAACTGCGCCTATCCCCTTCGGGAGGTACATAGTAACCATGGTGTACTTGAAATCTCTTGGCACACTATCGCGACTCACTGCGCCGGCCAGAGGCAAGATGTAGTTTGGTAATATGGTCGGGATCAGCTTCGCATTGACTAAGTTGTCTCTGTGCTTGGTTCTCTTCTTTGCTCTTAGTCGAGATGACCCCGATCCACGAGTAGTCGACAAAGAGGCTTGCACTCCTCTCATCAATGACGCTTGTATACCTGTAGACATCGACATTACCCTTTCGGTCATGAGGTCGATGAGAAATTCCTCGAAAATCTTCTCTGCAGCACTGAACTTGTCTGACATACACACTCGGGGTTGAAAATCTCAGGTTCTAAGAGAAATCTCTCAATGTAGTGGGATAGATGGCAAGAGCGCGATGATTATTGTGTGAGAA
This sequence comes from Picea mariana, assembly GCA_032191745.1. Lineage (NCBI taxonomy): Eukaryota > Viridiplantae > Streptophyta > Pinopsida > Pinales > Pinaceae > Picea > Picea mariana. The sequence continues at coordinate 30,451 of JASDQU011247688.1, forward strand.
TCAACTAATCTGCAGGCTCAAATTCATAGTTTAGAAAAAGTGTTCTCGGTTCATGGCGCGATGGGATAAATAGATAAATCGGCATCAGATCTCTCCAACGGATGAGAAGCCTTCATTAACTCAGTTCTATCCATTACGACATAGTCCCAACGGTCTGGTGGCGAGCTGTTTAACCATAAATTCCTTTCTTCACGTTCGGGTTGTCGGTCTAATGATTATACTGTCCCTAATGGCTATATTGCTTCGCCATGGCGAAGTGCCATGTTACGTTGTTCTGATATTCCGGCGAGGCTCCAATTTTGAAAATTTTACTTCTACGAAGTTCCCTCGGGAACCTTCTGTAACTTTTCAATCTTATCTCTCTTCTTACTTAGTTTTCTAGCCTTCTTTCCAGTGAGCTTCGTCTCAAAATTCCTTTTTCCATTCTGATTCTTATCTTCTTTCGGCAGAGTAACTTCGCGCTGTTGAGGTTCCTTCCTAGAAATCAAGGGTAATACTTCATATGTATCTGGAATAGGTACTTCAGTCTTATGTGGTTCTTCTAATGTTCTTCCAACTTCGACATCCAAATATTGGGTTTGAAATAGCTTCTCCTGGTTCCCCTGTTCTTCAATCAAGTGTGCAATCCTCCTAGACATGGAATCTTTTAAATCTTGCTTCTTTTTCTATAGGATTTCCTCTTCTTTTATTATGACCTGATCTTTTTCAATACAAGGTTTTCCTAATAAAATAGCAAATGGAGTGTTGTTCTCAATAAATTTAACAACTTCAAATTCTTCCTCTATCGAAGTTCCATGAGCACTCATAGATATCCTAGTAAGTCTTCCATGTAGGGTTATCAACTTTCCTCTGAATAATCCTATTCCTCCCAATAAAGGAATCATAGCAGAATTTCCTAGAATTTCCCAAGTTCTTTCGGTCATGATATTCACTTGTGTTTCTTCATCCAGAACACAGTCAATGTCAAAGTATCCTATTCTTGCTTCAATGCACTCCTTTTATTTAAATACCTCTGATAAACTGACATGTCGGTGATCATTCAGGGTTTCTTACATCTGTAGTAATACTTTCTCTGATTGTTTCTGGGGTTATGTCATAATGTCAGTTTCTGGATCTTCCTTAGGGTTTTCTTGGTTCATATTCATTGTTTCAACCTTAGCAATCATTCTAGGGAAATCCATTACTTCATGGTCCAGAGCTTTGCAACAGAGGAAACTAGGTCTCCTTCTAGGGCATTCCTTAGCAAGATGTCCTTGTTTTCTGCAGCTGTAATAAAGAGTTAATCCTCTCTTTCTATTAAATGATCCCCAACCTTTTCTGTACCGCGCATTAAGATCATAGTAGCTAACCTACAAAAAATTATTTCTAGGATCCTGCATCCATTTGTTAGTCCAAACATTCTCTCTATGCATAGGTATAACATATCTTTCACTATTCTTATAAGATCAACTCATATCAAATCTTCTTTCATCTATCAGTGCCCTAGTTTTTAAGATAGGATAAATTTTATCAAACATACCTAGATCCATACTTTAGAAAAAAAAAATTCCACTTATCTTACTTCCACAGAGCACAAAACTTCCAGATCTAAAACTTTTCACTATTCTTACCTTTATCAGAGAACAGAGCTTGCAGATCTTACCTCTTTTCTTCAGATCTAACCCTTCTTGTCACATAGCTTCACAAATCAAGTAGAATACTACGCACTAGAGAGACAGATCTACACATAGAGCTCTCATAATTTCAGGTTGGATCTTCGCACAAAGCTTCTTCTTCCTCAGTTCCCAACAATCATAGTTTCAGGTCCTAGCAACAGAACCATTTGTTGGCACAAGGGCAGACCCAGGGTTCAATGCTACAACAACACACCAACAAAACCCTAACTACCAGCCCTTTCAGAAACACTTGCAAAGAAAATGAAGTCTCACCCGAGGTATAGGCAGGGGTGGTTGCAGGACTCAGATGTCTGCAATATTAGTTGGGACACATATCTGTGATTCATACACTTAATAGAGCACTTAGAAGTCAATATTCATCAATATTCAGTTCTTAGTAACAACACAGACAAACCTTAATTACAGATCATCGTAGTATTTAACCAGATCCAACATCTAATAAAACTGAGCATGAAAGGAGCTCATTAGATCCAACAAATTCAAGCACTAAGCATACTCACATAGGTCAGATCTAGCATTCATTCACCTTATTAATCACAAAGCAACAACAGATCTATCTAACATTCATAAAGCACTAAGCAAATCACACAGAAACACATCAATACATTGCACCAAGTAGAGAAACGCAACATATACGTGGTTCACCCCCACCCTAGGGCTACGTCCACCGACTCTTCTTCTCTTCTATTATCTTCTATCAATTAGTTACATGCACAGAGCCTCAAAAACCCTACTCCTCATAGGACAGGAGATCTGTGCACTCCACTGGATCCTCCTTCCCTGAGATAGGTTACAACACAAAGCCTTCTTACAACTACTTGCACTTAGCTCTGCAAGTCCTACACAACATGCACAAAAGCAATCTCTATTAATCACTTAGCACTTTTGATCACACATATCGAACTTTTAGCTCCTTACTTACTTCGCCTAGCTACTTATTTATACATTACAAAAGTGGGCCTAAGCTTGGGTAAACCCATGGGCTAACATTCCCATACTCGTTACATAATCCCAAAACCCAAAAAGGCCTAAAAAAGGGCCTGAGATCCTGCGATATCCACTTCATCTTTCTCTCTATCTTCGACAGCCTGTCGAAGTCCCGAAAATAGTTCAATTATGACCAAGTATCCTCAAAAATTGGTCAAGGGAAAACACAGACCAATTGCGCACACTAGGAAAACATAGCGACACATAGCACAAGGCTAGTTGTGCATGTTGTTGGGTTTCAACAAGTTGCTTCCGAAAAAGGAAGAATTGATATTAGATATTTATATAACGAAGTTGTGGTGGTGGAGACTTTACAATGTGGTAACAAGACTCAACTAGGGCATTGGATACATTACAAAGTGGTATCAAATCTCAAATTTTGATGTGACATAGCATTTAAGAAGAGTTGGGGACGTTACAAAGTGGTATAAGAACTAGGAATGTCACAAAGTGGTATCGTAGCTCAAATTTTGATGTGACATGGATGCTGATAAGAGGTGGGGACTCTTAGCTTTGATACCAGTTCATAACTTTATATGCATTCATATCTATCTAATTCCAATTAACAACTATAACATTCTACTCATGCCACTTTTCATGCGGAACTATTCATTAAAACATGATGACAATATATGCATACAGAAGACATATTCTGACCATACACAGATTAATGTGGAAAAAATAGTAGGCCTACACATACAACATAAATGATGTATCCATGCATTACTCATGAGGTTATAACACATGTACAATTAAACAACATACAATCAACAAATATTTGGTACTTATATTTCAATAAATTCCACCAACTGTGTGCAGACCTTCCACGAACCTCCCAGCCTTAGACCACACTGCTCATGACACTCAACAGTAGGTCACCCCCGAGCTGGGACTAAACTCCACCAGGAAAGAGATTCCTAGGCTTTGCAAGGGAAACATGAAAGTCACACAGGTCAACATGAAGGATTATCTCCCAGGGCTAGCTCACACTAATAGCCTATAGCCTCTCATTCCCCACATGCCTGTCCCACCCCAGGAAGTGTGCCCCTTCTCTGCTCAATAGTCCTTTGGCTTCCCTACTTCCCTTCCATGGCTTCAACAACATGCCATAAAGGAATTCTCCGAGCACTATAACTATAGTTGGGCTCCCTCTAGGAAATCACTTCCTCAACAACCTCTCTCACCTGGAGAGAGTTTCTTGTAGGCCTGACAACCTGCTTCTTCATTCCACTGGCTTGACAACCCACCTCTTCAAACCATAGGCATGGCAACTTGCTTCTTCAGTCCAACTTCTAAATCAGTTCCCGAAAAGGTGATGGAAAAAACAAATCTCAGTAAATAACAAACAATGGCAGCAAGGCACACTCAGTCAAGGAACTGTGTGGGATGGAATGACCAACAATTAAGACACAACATGACTCATGAAGTTATATGGTGTGTGCTTGTTCAAAGGTAGACGATGGAGATGATGGATTAGTACGTGAGTCAGTGGGTGAATCAGGTAGGGTGGAAAATTTGCGAGTAGGTGAGGGTCGTGATAATGGCGAGGAGGAGGAACCCACAATGAGCTGGATTTCCCAGCTATAAAATGCATGCGCCCAAGTTGACACATGTCTTATTGAATCTACATGAGCTCCACTTAACACTCATTCCCCCTTTTTCCAGGAACTTAGGACAACACCTATCATCTCTACCTTAGCCTTTAGGAAATAATAATAAAATATTATTCCTTTAGAGGTAATCCCTCTAGCTTAGCCCCTAGGCCTAAACACTTATCCCCATCCCTTACCCTACCTAGAGGATCTTAGTCCCCCATAAATCTTTCTTCGTGGTCGGTCTATACACAACAGTGTAATTTTATTAATGATATGTGTATTTACATATACAAAAATCAGGCTCATGGCCTTAAGCATCTAGGCTCTCCGACCTAATAAAAATATAAGTCTTCAACTTTTAAACACTTGAATCACCAACATATAAACATAATTACAATTCAACAGGGATCAGCCTTGGGTTGTTACAATCCCCTCCCCTTATTTTTTCATTTTCCTTAGTGCAACTTACTTACACAACAACAAGATTTCCAAAATCTTCAAAAAGATGCGGGTACTCTACCCGCATAGAATTTTCATGCCCCTATGTTGCGTCCTCAGGATCGTACCAGGCCCACTGAACTTTTACAGGCCCTATGTCTTGATTCTGGAGCTGCTTGATTTTTCAGTCCAGTATACGCACCGGATGCACCTGAAAAGTTCTTTCCTTCTCCACCTGAATCACATTCCGATCAATAACATGATTAGCATCAGGTACACATTTCTTATGCAATGACACATGAAATACATTATGTATAGACATGCATGCAGGAAATGCAAGCCTTTATGCTACTATACCAATCCTCTCTAGGACTTCAAATGACCCACAATATCGAGCTTCCAACTTTGAACAATTTCCCAACTTCAGGGAGCTTATGTTGGCCTTCACTCTCAGGAATACATGATCCCCTACTTTAAATTCCCCGTGAGTTCTGTTCTTATCAACATAACTTTTATGCATGTCTTGGGGAGACTTCAAATTCAGTTTAATCTTCAACATTTGTTCTTCCATTTCCTTGAGAAACTTTGGCTCAACCACTATCCTATCAGTTGGGTTGTCCCAACTTACTAGGGTGTTGCACTTTCTTCCATAAAGTGATTCAAATGGGCTCATCTTCAGTGATGCTTGATACCATTGTTGTAGGAAAATTATACCAAGTGTAGATAATATTCCCATTTAGATGGTTTGTCCATCACATACATCCTTAGCATGTCCTCTATCACTTGGTTCACTCTTTTTGTTTTCCCATCTGAATCAGGATGATATGTTGTGTTGAAGTTCAGATTCTTCATGAACCCTTTGAATAACCCCTTTCGAAACTTTGATGTAAAATTTGGGTCTCTGTTAGACACAATTGTCTTGGGTACGCCATGAAAGCGTGCCGCTTACCTCATATAAATATCAACAACATTAGTTGCTTTATGAGTAGTCTTCATAGGAACGAAATGGGAAGCTTTAGTAAGCTTGTCCACCACCACCATGATTACATCATGTTGTTTGTTCATTCTGGGAAAAACCGTGATGAAATCCATTGTTACCACTTCCCGTTTCCACTTAGGAATGGGTAATGGCTGTAGTAAACCAGATGGGTGTCTATTCTCAACCTTTACCTTTTGACATTCCAAACATTTGGAAATAAAATCAACAATCTCCCTCTTCATGCCCGGCCAATAATATTGGCTTTTGACCACTGAAATTGTTTTCTAATATCCTGGGTGTTGTCCCTTGACCAAGTTTTGAGGATTCTTGGTCATGTTTGACCTAATTTTGGGATGTGGACAGGCTGTCGAATGCGGAGCACAAGACGAAGCAGATATCGTAGGATCTCGACCCCTTTTAGGGCCCTTTTTGGGATTCAAGATTGTGTAATGGGCATGGGATGACGACCCATGGGTTTACCCATGTTTAGGCCTATTTTGTAATGTATAAATAAGTAGCTAAGAGATGTAAGAAGAGAGAAGAGAGAGACATAGTAGGCCAGTGTTCTAAGTGCTAGAGTTCGATCTATGTGATCAAGAGTTGTAAGTGCTTTGTGCATACTCTGTGAGGCTTGCAAGGCTAGTGAAAGTAACTGTAAGAAACTGTCTGAAGGCTTGGTGTTGTACCCTAGCTAGAAGAAGGAGGATCTGGCAGAGTGTGCGCAGATCTCCTGTCTTTTGTGGAGTAGAACTTGGATGCTATGTTCCTGTAAGAAGCTTGACCAAAGATAATAAAGAAGAGAAGAGTTGGTGGATGTAGCCCTAGGGTGGGGGTGAACCATGTACATGCTGTGTTTCTATGCTTTGTGTGATTTATTGATGTGTTTACTTTCTTAATGCTTTAATATAGATGAATTATAGATATATCTATTGATGCTTAGTGCTTAATAATATGGATGGATGTTAGATCTGACTTATGTACATATGCTTAGTGCTTAAATACCTTATATCTGAATGAATACTGTGATACTTTGTAATTAGGGTTTAACTGCGCTGTAACTAAGACTGGATATTGATTAATGTTAACTGTTGAGTGCTCTGTTAAGTGTTAGAATCACATATCTGTGTCCCAGCTAAGGTTGCAGACAGTGGAGTCCTGTAACCACCCCTGCCTCTACCTTAGGTGAGACTTCATCTCCTTCGCAGGTGTTTTCGAAAGGGCCGGTAGTTAGGGTTTTGTTCGTGTGTTTTTGTAGCATTGACCCTTGGATTTGCCCATGTGCCAACAAATGGTTCCATTGCCGGGACCTGAAACTGTGATTGCTGGGAACTGAGGAAGAAGAAGCTTTGTGCAAAGATCTGACCTGAAACTATGATTGATGGGAACTGAGGAAAAAGGAGCTTTGTGCGAAGATATGAACTGAAAAAGAGAAAAGCTCTGCGCATAGAACTATTGCCCTAATACACAACACTACTTGATCTATGGAGTTCTGTGCCAAGAGGAAGGGTCAGATCTGAAGAAAAGTGGTCAGATCTGAAGAAAAGAGGTAATATCTGGGAGCTTTGTGCCCTGATAAAGGTGAAAGTGAGATTAAAGAGGTAAGACCTGTAAGCTTTATGCTCTGTAGAAGTAAGATAAGTGGAAATTTCTGTTTCTAGAGTATGAATCTAGGTATGTTTGATAAGATTTGTCCTAGCTTGAAAACTAGGGCACTGATAGAAGAAAGAATATTTGATATGGGTAGATCTGATAAGAATAGTGAAAGATATGTTATACCTATGCATAGAGAGAATGTTTGGACTAACAAATGAATGTAGGACGCTAGAAAAAAATTGTTGCAGGTTAGCTACCATGATCCTAGCGTGCAGTATAGGAGAGGTTGGGGATCATTTAAGAGAAAGAGAGGATTAACCCTTTGTTACAATTGCAGAAAACTAGGACATATTGCTAAGGAATGCCCTGGAAGAAGACCTAGTTGCCTATGTTGCAAAGCTATAGACCATGAAGTATTGGATTTCCCTAGAATGATTGCTAAGGTTGAAAGGATGAATATGAGACAAGAAGACCACAAGAAAGGTCAAGCAATTGAGATTATGGAAGAACCCCAGAAAGAATCAGAAAAAGTATTGCTACAGATGAAAGAAACCCTGAATGACCACCGACATATCATCTTATCAGAGATCTTCAAAGAAAAAGAGTGCATTGAAACAAGAATAGGAGACTTCGAAATTCACTGTGTTCTGGATGAGGAAACACAGGTGCATATCATGACAA
>JASDQU011247689.1:0-13278 GCA_032191745.1 Picea mariana
TCCCTCATCACTCCAAAAATAGCCTCTAAATATCACTACTCAATACAATCTGTTTTTAGAAAAGGGATTACAAAAAATATGTTAAGATTTCCATTATAGCGTCGATCATAGTTATTCCTTGATCTTCTAGATCACGTCCTTTATTCTCTAAGAATATGATCCTTGTTCCTCACTTCTAGAATGAAATCCCCAAATCTTTGTTTGAAGTGTGGATTTCATTTAATAACAGACTGTGGATTTCTCGTGATAATTGTATTATGAATTTTCTATAATAGTTTTACTTGCAATTTTCCTATAATAACCACCTTATAGTTTTGAATTTCATTGACCATTGAGTGTTGAGTGTCATGGAAAGGGAAAAATAGATATTTTACCATTTCAAGATGTTTGTGAAGAACCTCCAAGTTAAAATATGTACTTAGAACAAGCGAGACTATATCAAACTACAATTGTCGTAATGTTTGAGGAAATAGAGTCACTTCCTGACATTACTGAATTTTAGGTAATTTTCTAAAGAAATATCCCTAAACATTATTTACAAGAGAAAAATACAAATTAATCTCAAAATAAAAACTTATTACCTTATCCATACTTGTTATTCCATCAATTGAGTGAAAGTAGACAAAATGGAGGTTTTAAGGTGAAAAATGGGGATGAAAGGGGATGGAGAAAGAGGTCAAAATCATCACCCAACATCTCCCCCAAACTGAAGGTAAAGCTTGTTTTGATGCAATGATAAAAAATTTAAAATTGTATTTCTCCTCTTCTTCAATTGTCTTGTTGATCTAAAATGTTGGCTATAGAATATCCCCTATTTCTAATCCCCTTCGATCCATCTATCTAGTTATCCATTTTGGTGCAGAAAAACTATGTTTGGATGTGGATATTTTTGCCTTTTCTTACTTTCTATTGATTTTCGCTAGCAATTCCTCTATCAGGGTTATCTTTACAACCTTTGTTGTCTTCCCATCGAATGTTTTTGCAAATGCCTTTGTGACTGATAAATTATGAATTTAAATTTTTTTAAACAATTGTAGCAACCCCACCTTCTGGAAAACTATTTTGCAAGTCATAAATTTATCGAGGAGTGTTTCCCCTTTAGGTTCATATCCAACCAAAAAAGGGGTTTCCATTTTCCTTTCCTTGTCTAGTGGATCCGTTGGGTGCTAAATTTGTCTTTCTTTTCACAAACGGGGATAAGAATGTTGCATAGAAGTATAAAAGTGTTTCAGACATGAAGTAATCAAGGTTTCAAAATGAAAGGGTAGTTGAATGAGGGTAAAATAACTTGTATGACCTTTTTAGTGGATTAACCCAAATGTCCAAGGAATTATCCAATGATAGGGTTTCGTCATAACAAGATTTTTGTCATTAATAATGATCATTTCATTTCATATGAAATTTATTATCAATAATGATGAAAAATGGGTTGGTTGTATTTCGACGATGGGTGGATAAACTACATGTAATGGATGGAAAATATCGTCATGCGTTTTTGGTTAAGAAAATGGAATACTGAGAAATCATTTCATAATTATGAAATCAGATTATATGTACAACATATAATAATAAATATTTCATGTCTATATCTCTTATAACATAAATTATTATGCAAAATGAGGTGATGGTATGATGGTATTTTAGGAGATCGTGAATAGGGTTTATTAAAATTAGATTCCTAAGGTAATTTATGAAATGTGTGTAAGTTGTATTCTAAAAACCAATTCTAGTTTTCATCAAGTAAATGAATGTTAGATAAACATTACCTTGCATACCTTTTACCTTGCTTCTTGCAGATAAGATTTTGGAAATGATATTACTAGAGTATGGTTGGATGTTTTACATTATGCTTGTTGTATCATGAGTTAATATTGTTGATCATTCTATACATTGTTTGCATTGTTACAGGAATCCTTCAAATACATGAATTCTTCAGGAAATTTCTTATGCATTTCTTCAAATGAGTAAAGATACCTTTATTCCCTAAGCTAAAAATGTTCACATATAGTAGTAGTATGAAGTTTCTTATTCTTTTTAAGATTGTTAAAGTTTCTTGTGCATTGCGCTTGTTATATCACTTGTTAAGATTGTTGGTCATTCTGTACACTGCTTGGATTATTACATGAATTCTTCAATTACCAAAATTATTCAGGAAATTTATTATGCATTTCTTCAAATGAGTGAAGATCTCTTTATTAATTTGGGATGATAGTGTTCCCTATGATGTTTCTTAGAGGAGAGAAAGAAACATATCCTCTATTTCAAAAAATGTTGTTATATGTACTGATTGTTCATGATATTTTGGAAATAAAAATGAAAGGAATGTTGTAGAATTCTAATGAATGGAACTTTCTCAGCTAGATACCTAGATTTCAAGTAGATTTCTTGTTCAAATGCACCAAAGAACTAGTTTTCTCATTTTGAACATTATTTTTCTCTTTACTTTTTTACTTTTTAATATTTTTATTTATTTTTATACTATCCTACTTTACTTGAAAAAGAAAAATCTCTTTAAAGTGTAGTAATAATTTCAGTGCATCCATTCACATAGAAATATATCTAGTGTACTCATATCCAAATATTAAAAATATACCTTAATGAATACCATGATATAAGAGGCCAAAAATTTGTAGAGATGGTTCCAAGAATTGTTGAAATATGGAGTGAAGCTACAAATCAGTGAAAAATTGAAGCCAGACTTATATATGATCCTTTTTTCCTTGATTTTATGTAGTTGTCATGTCATGAAGTTGTCCAGAGAATTGATCTTCATATTGATGAGTACACAAGGGATTGGGTGACAAGAATCCAAGAAAATTTTCAATTTCTAGCTCTAGTATCTGATCCTCATCTGAAATTATCCATGACTCATTGATATTGTCTTTTTGTTTATAAGGATTAAAAGAGAATTATAATTCCTCCTCCTCTGTGGTTCGTTCATGGATCATTTTTTATTCAACTACTTCATGAAATGAAAAATATCCCCTGGTGATGACTCTAAACTTTGGGCAAGGATCTGAGAAAATCCTTGTAGCAATGCATCCTCCCTTGCTCAACAAATTACTAATCTTTTTTAATTTATTCTAGCTATTCAAGAGTTTTTGTTCATGAATGAATCAGTGTATCAAGGGGTTTTACAAAAACAAATACTTCTCTATCTAAAATAAATAAATGCAATCAACAAAAAACACATCACACCACACAAAATTGAAGAAAAATGTAATCATGTACTTGATTCCCCTCACACTACTAAGACCCCATTTTCACTAGGTTGTCTGTTGACATGAGTTAGCATTTCTTTCCATGAAAAAAAAACTTGATAGAAAAAAATGAAAATGAAAAAAAAAACAAGAATTTGATATTAGAAAATGAAAATCAAGCAAACAACGAAAATCTTTCAATTTCAAGAGTAATTCCTTTATCGCCTCCCCAACAACTACGCCAAAATGTTGGGATGATCAAGTGGTCTATATTCCTCGGCACTTAATTATCAATCCGAGTAAGTAAACTTATGAGAAACATGAAAAATATGAGCAGAAGTAACCTTGAAATGGCCTAAGAACTCCTACTAAAACAAAAGTAGTAAAATGCCAAATTTAGAATCAGAAATCAATTCCTATGATCAAAGTCACTCAGAATTGACCATCAAATGGTAGGGACTCATATTGTAACAAGTCACTCTAGTTGATTTCTCACAAACACAGTCTTTCTTGTTCAATTAAAATTATGGAATCATAAAGGAATCTTCCTAAATATGAATGAAAGGGTAGTTGAAGATAAACTTGGAATTATGAAATGAAATATGAAAAAAGGAAACCTACAAACTTTGTTTATTCTTCAATTATATTTTGTGAGAACCATTTGTATAACGCAGTAGATGGAAGAAAATTCAATTTTTTATCGCATTTACATCCTCATCCTCAATATCTACTCACCATACATAAAGCTACAATGTATGCAATCTAGAATTATGCTTCTACATGAAAGAACTGTAAATGAAAAATGAGAACAAACATGAAAGAAATTAAGAGGAAGTACTTCCAACACACTGCTCAGAAATAAAATAATTGTAAAATATACTAGGGTGCTCTCGTGGACATGTAGTCAATAAAAATAAGAATGTCTAAAGGACTTCAACAAATGAGATAACTTAGAACTTTGTTTGTATTTAAGTCATGGCCATAGAAAAAAACATTGATGAAGAAAAAGGGAAAGAAACAATGGATTCAAAAGAATAAGAAAAATTGAAATAGATGGGGAAGTGGATCTTGAAGAATAATGCATTTGTGTCTTAAGGTAAATAAAAGAATTTATTAAAAATAATTTAAAACAAAAGGAGCAACTACAAAAATATGAAGAAGAGGATTGTGATTCAAAAGAAATTTTTTTAGAGAGACTTGAATAAATATAAATACTATCATGAACCTAAAGGTTCAATTACAAGAATCAAGAAGGATGGAAGAAGTGGTGAGAATCCAACTAAAGAAAAAGGAAACAAATTGTGAAGAGCTAGATGTTGGATTCCTAAGAGGGGGGGGTGAATAAGTAATGGAGAAATTTAATCCTTTTTAACCATATAATCCAAGTGTTATATCAATGAAGAATTATCATCCAATAAATGTAGAGTAAATAAGAAATGAAGAAATGAACAAACACACACATACACAGTACACCAGTATTTTATGTGGAAACCGAAATCGGGAGAAAACCATAGAATGTTTTTTCTTATATGTCTTGAAGAGTTACATTCATTAGAAGCACCAAATTCCTTTGTTTTACAGTTTCAACTATAAGGAGGCTACAACCCCCTAGTTTCTCCGACTACAACTTGAGCGAATCTCCAACTCCCCAATTCTTTGGCTACAACCAGAAGGAGGCTACAACACCCTATGTTATCCGGCTACAACTGGAAGGTGGCTACAACCAGCTATCCTTGCCCCATCCTACCACCCTGAAGTATAAGTAGAATGATGGAACCACTTTCAAACTGTCACTGTGAGATATACTCCTGTAAACCTATACCAATAAAATTGAACCATGCATCAACCATGCATCAACCTGTAATCAACATGTACCATAAACAAGTGCATCAACCATGTACCAACCTGTACCAAATAACATGTAATCAACCTGTACTATAAACAAGTGCATCCAACCATGTACCAATTATGTACCAATCATATCTCAACTACTCACCAACTATGAATCATCAATATGTACCAACATCATCAACTATACACCCCATGTATGTGCCAACCCATCAACTACTTGTCTCAACCATGTACTCAACATGTACCTCAACCAAAATCCCTCATTAATTTCATCATCCAAATATGATTTGTAGATATGTAATAGACCTAGAGTATATGATCACATTTCTGCAAACCTTTCTTAAATTCAACAACAAGAGACTAGAATTTTCATCAAACTTTTCTTTAGTCTCACATGCCTAGTTTTGGATTAGTGCACAACCCTAACTTGAAGTAATCATAACTTTGTACCTGTAATGTATAAAGATATGAAACTGATACGCAATGCTCTTCAATGTGTTTTATGCAATTTACACTACTTGGAACCTCTCTGAAAAGAAGTTATAGAAAAAATGGCATACCTTGCTAAATTATGGCTTATTCTAGAGAGCGACCTTGTAGAGCATGCCCCACACAGAATATATGTTGAATTGATATGAAATTGTTACACAACATATGACAGACTGTACTCTAACCAATAAATTTGGTTTCACTAAATTTGGATCTGTTATGAAGAAGTTATGACATTTTTACCCAAAACACATGTTTTTGACTAGTTTCAGGACTAGCCACAAACCCTTAGAAAGCACCATCAAAAGAATTTATCCTTCCTTGCATTTTGGCCTTCTTTTCTTCACCTTCCCTCAAAATTTAGGCTTACATATCCTTTTTTACCTCAGGCACCTATAGATATTCAATATGCTCAAGTGTGTTTAAAATGATAGAGTCTCTCCTCTTATTTATACTCTCCAAGTAGCTTCCTTAAAAACATCTTCTAGGTCCCTTGGCCCCACTTTCCTTATTTTAGTGTTAACCCACTTCTAATTTCTCCATTAAATTTATTATTGAAATAATTTATTTTTTATTCACTTTGAATTATAATACACTGATTACTTCACTTTATTATTTACCTTTTAAAATCTCTTAAACCACTTTGACTACTTTGACCTTTTGGGGCTTCTAGATGACATATGAGGGTCCTCCAACTTCGTAAGGCCATAACTCTCAAACTGTGAGGAGTTAAGTGACGTTCCACATACCAGAAAAAATGGAATGACATGTAGTATCCATATAGAATAGTATTATTTGAAAATATATCATAACTCATATCATTATCCATCAAACAAACTTGATTCCATTACCCAAACCTGGGGTATCCAACTTCCCATGGCCATAACTCTCTAACTGTGAGGAGTTATGTGGCATTCCACATGCCACCGAAAATGGAATGATAAGAGCTATCCATCTAGGATAGTTTACCTTACAAATTAATTGTCCTTCTTCTCATTATTCCATAATTAATCATGGGTTCTCTTACTCTGCAAAGTGTGTTCTCGTGAGAGGTTTCACCATAAGGGGACCACATTGGAGTTCATCCATATTTACTTATTATCAAACAAGACAATAATGAGTCATCTTTACATCAAACAATCTCGGGTCCATTACCCAAACCTTTGTGTTGTGGGGCTTTCTTCAAGGGTTCACATCAATGACAACCAACCTTAATCCACAATCTCCCCCTTTGGCATTGATGGAAACACTTTGATGAAATACTGAAATCATATCACTCATGCTCCCCTTGGAACCATGCCTCTGTCCTCTGTATCTGACAAGTTTACCTCTTTCCTCTACATCTAATAAATTTTCTCCCCCTGGAACCATGCCTCTATCCTCTGCATCTGATAAATCTCTCCCCCTTTGTCATCAATAGAAAAGGTATGTTTCCATCCAAGGTTGCTCCCCCTGACTGAACTGTCCTCTTAGGGTGCTTCTTTGTGTACATCTAAGAAATATAAGATAAGCATTCAAAAAGAATTCAAAAAGCATTCATTTTGGAGTAGAAATAACTCTAATTCTTTGCCAAAGATATTCAAAGGCTTCCCGTGAAAGTGGTTTTGTAAAGATGTCTGCCACTTGTTCTTTTGTGCCCACATACTCAACTCTGATGTTCTTTTCTGCAACCTATTCCTGTAGAAAGTGATACTTGATTAGAATATGATTCATCTTGGAGTGCATCNGTATTATCACAATATATTGGAATGGGCTCATCATACTCAACCTGTATATCTGTCAAAGTTTGTTTCATCCAAAGAACCTGTGTACAACATGTTGTTTCTGCAATATACTTTGCCTCAGCCGTAGATAGATATATTGATGATTGTTTCTTGCTTAGCCATGATACCAAACACTCACCTAAGTAGAAAATTGATCCACTAGTGCTTCGTCGGTCATCAATACAACCTACTTAATCTGCATTTGTGTAGGCAATAAGTGATAGATCTTTTCCTTTTGGATACCATAATCCAAACTTGTATGTTCCTTTGAGATATCTGAAAATCCTCTTTACTGCTAATACATGTGATTCCTTTGGTGTTGCTTGAAATCGTGCCACCTATCCAACTGCTTTCATTACATTTGGTCTAGATGATGTCACATATAGTAGACTACCAATAATTGTCTTGTATTGCCTCTGATATGTAGACTTCGAATCATCATCTTTGCTCAACTTACAACTGGTTTGCATGGGAGTGATAATCGGTTTGCAATCTTCCATAGTCGATTGCTTTAACATATCTGAAGTCCCATAAAGAAGGACAATTCACCAAGTAACGACATTTGAAATTCATTATGCATGTCTTTTGCAAATTTTCAGCTTAACCTGTCATCATCACTACCAAAATTAATATCAACATAACTTCAATTAATAAATTATTACCTTGACTTACCTTGATTTAGAGGTTTCTATCTGCACTTCCTTTTCTGAACCTTGCCTGTTGCGGATACTTATCCAGTCTAGAGTACCATGCTCTAGAAGCCTATTTTAGACCATACAAGGCCTTCTTTAATTTACATAAATAGTCTGTGTTCTCTGACAACTGAAATCCTTATGGTAGTTCAATGTACACTTCTTCTTCAAGTTCCCCATTTAGAAAAACTGATTTTATGTCCATCTGATATACTTTAACATTTTTGGAGCATGCATAAGCTAAAAGTAAATGAATTTCTTCCATTCTGGCAACTGGGGCAAATTTCTCTTCAAAGTCAATTCCTTCAATCTGTGCATATCGTTTACATACCAATCTAGCTTTGTTCCTTGTAACCTATCCATCTTCATTTAATTTATTCTTGAAAACTCATTTTGTGTCGATGACATTCTTATTCTTTGGTCTTGGAACCGATTCCCAAGTTTCATTTTTATCTATTCTTCATCCATGGCCTTATTCCAAAATTCATCCTTGCTAGCTTCTTCAAAACAGTTTGGTTCAATTGTAATAAGAGTGCTAGGTGTGTTTGTCCTCATGAACGGATGTTTCTTCTAGTCTCAACCCCTACAACGTTGTTTCCAATAATCTGATCTGAAGGATGATTCTTATGTATTCATTTGCTAGGTGTATTTGGAGATACTTGTTGAACTTTCTCTTCTTCTTATGTCGGATTCTCTTCATCTTCGTCTTCCTCTTCTACTTCTTTTTCATCTTCTGCTTCTTCTTCGGAAGGTTGTTCCAAAGATTCATTTTCTTCTGTCTGTTTCATTAATTGTTACGTTGATGCTTTCCACAATTTTGTTCAATCTTAGATTGTAACACTTGCATGCTTTTCTTGTACTTGAGTAATCAACAAGTACTCCTTTGTCCACACGAGATTCAAACTTTCCCATTATTCCATCTTCTCTTTGGATGTAGCATTTGCTTCCAAAAACTTTGAAGTGCTTCACATTTGCTGGTATTCCTTTCCGTAGCTCGTAGGGAGGTTTGTCAATGTTGTTTCTGAGCATTACTCTGTTTTGAATGTGAAATATTGTATGCACTTCTTGTTTCCAAAAAATATCTGTCAATTTGTAACCCATTAGCATTGTTTGAGCCATTTCCTGTGTAATTATCATCCATTACGATAATGTTCCTTTGTCTCTGAACCATTATTTGAACAAATCTATGAATCCTTTCGCTTGTCCACTATCATATATCTATCCAAGCCTGCTAAGGGTTCTTATGAATCCATGTTTTTCCATACTGTCCAAGACTCTACTTGCGCAACTGCCCATAATGCTAACCCATTTATCATTATACTATCAAACTGCACTTTTGCTAACTGATTACTATGAATCTGTCTTCTCAAACTCTACAAGCTGCTCAAAGAATGGTTCTTTGGTTTTTCACAGCTATCGCATAGACACCCCCTATCTAATATTCATATTACTTGGGAGTCTCTAAGCCGGATGGCTCAGAACAATTCCTTCTCTGATGTGTATTCATCATCATCTTCATTGGTAGATGCATCATCATCTTCATGGGTAGATTCATTATCTCTCTGATATCTGACTTCTTTCTTTCTGTCTGCGGATTCATCTTTCACTACAATGCCTGAAAGTACAATCTCTTGAACTTGTTCCTTATTTACTTGCCCTTCCTTTATTTCAGTTATTTTCCAAACCTTTCTGTATCTAACATCTTTCTTTTTTTCTATAGAATTTTCTTCAACTCGTTTTATTGCCAATCTTGTGATCTCTGGTACCTATTCTTTTTTCACCTGCTCTCAGGGATGATTTTAGGTGCTAAATTTCGCTCATGGGCTAATTGTCCATGGTTTTTCCAAAAACGAGATTCACTATTTTAAAAATGATTCGCCCAAATTCTATAGGATAAAATTATTTTACCTTAAAAATCGCCAAAAATTTATAAAAACTATATAAAATCCTTAGAAATTTGAATATTTTTAAAAATATATCGCCAATCATTTATACTTGGCATATGTAGGATTAGTAAGATTCGCCAAGGTTTTTGCAATTTAAAATAAATTTTCATCCTTAAAATCATCCCTGCCTGTTCTTCTTGTTTTCTTATCCATACTTTCTTATATCTGATAACAGTATTCTCTTTCATGGAAGATCGATCATGCTTTTACAATCACTAGCTATGTGTCCATAGTTATGACATTTGTAACACTCAATGTTACATGCGGCCACATAGGCACTTTTTTCTTGAACATTTCTTTTATAATCCATGCAATTTGCAACCTTATGTCCAAACTTAGTACAATAAAAACAATTACCATAAAATAAATTTTCATACCTGGGAGTGAATGATCTTCTTTGTGGTGTAGTCCTTCTAAATTTTTGTCTTGAGTGATCATGATCATAATTGAAGATTCTTTGTGTCTTGAACATGGATGGTCCCCTTGAAGATGTATCTTTAATAGTTTTCTTAGATTCTGGTTGACCATGATTCCTTCCTTTGAATACTTCTGCATAACTCTTTCTATTTTCTTCATTCTTCTTTTCTATCAACCTAGAGTGCTTCTCTTCATTCTCTATAACTGATGTGGATTTTTTTGTCTCTTCAACATTCGTGTTGAGCTTGGAAATTTAACTTCTCAATGTGACAACTTCTTCTTTATTATTCTCAACCTCTTCTTCTTTCTTCATTATCTGAGACTTCATGACTTCTTCTGTTCTGTTCTCTTCTTCAAGATGAATTTTTAATGTGATTATTTCTTATTCAAGTCCTTTATCTTTTTGACCAAACTATGCCTCAAGCTAGTTTAGATCATTAGTTCCTTCCTTAAGATGATCTGTCAATATCTTCTCTCTCATTCCAGCTTCTTCCTTTTGTGCTGCTATGTTGGTTTCCAAACATTGCTTTTGATATTCAAGATTGTCTTCGATCTTTCTGGCTTCTTCTAGCTGAGTTCTTAAGTTCGCAATGACCTGTTGGGCTTCTTAAAAAATGTGAACACTTTCCTTTTGTTTCGTCAATTCTTTATTGAGTGAATTGCTTTCTTCTCTTAGTTCATTTAAAGCACTAATCAATTCTTCTTCATAATTGTCTTCCTTTTCAATTATTTTTCCTGTCTCATTTCCTTCATGGAATTCTATTTCAAGATGTCCACGTTTTTCACAATTAACACAAAACAACATACCTTTGGTGATTATGTACTCTTCATATTCTGAATCTTCTTGACATGGTGAACATAATTCTTCTTGATTTGTATCTACATCTTCTTTGACATTTTTTGGATCTGTGATGGGTGAAGAATAAATGTCATGTAACTTATCCCAAAGTTCTTTTGTTGATGAACATTTACCAACCTTTTCTCTTATCGGATTAGGTAATCCTTCCCAGATGAAATCCATTGCTATTTTGTTATTCTTCCTCAATTCCTTCTTGGCTACAGTCTTTTCCCTTTTTGAACTATCATATCCTGTAATAACTGATAGCCAAATATAATGTCCTTATGCATGTAAAAATAATTTCATCCGTATGCTCCACATGTAATACTTAAAAATATTATGACCATTAAACATTTGTACTCCATTCTCAGAATAATCCATGATCTCCTTCCAGTGGTTAATGTTTCCTTAAGGAACCGGCTCTGATACCAATTGTTGGAATAATGAGAGACGGGGGGGGTGAATCATTAATAGAGCAATTTAATCCTTTTTAACCATATAATCCAAGTGCTATATCAATGAGGCATTATCATCCAATAAATATAGAGTAAATAAGCAATGAAAAAACACACACATACACAGTACACCAATGTTTTACGTGGAAACCCAAATCAGGAGAAAACCATGAAATGTTTTTTATTATATTTCTTGAAGAATTACATTCATTGGAAGCACCAACTTCCTTTGTTTTCCAGATGCAACTGTAAGGAGGATCCAACCCCCTAGTTTCTCAGGCTACAACCTGAGGTAAGCTCCAACTCCCAATTCTTTGGCTACAACTAGAAGGAGGCTACAACCCCCTATGTTCTCCATCTACAACTGGAAGGTGGCTACAACCACCCATCCTTGCCCCGTCTTCCCACTCTGAAGTAGAAGTAGAATGATGGAACCAATGTCAACATGTCACTATGAGATATACCATTGTAAACCTGTAAAAATAAATCTAAACCATGCATCAACCATGCATCAATCTGTACCTCAATCTGTACCATAAACAAGTGCATCAACCATGCACCAACCTATACCGAATAACCTGTAATCAACCTGTACCATAAACAAGTGCATCCAACCATGTACCAAGTATGTACCAATAATCTGTCAACTACTCATCAACTATTATTCATCAATATGTACCAAAATCATCAACTATACACCTCATGTATGTGCCAACTCATCAACTACTTGTCTCAACCATGTACTCAACATGTACCTCAACCAAAATCCCTCATCCATTTCATCATCCAAATATGATTTGTATCTCTGTAATAGACCTGGTGTATATGATCACATTCCTACAAACCTTCCTTAGCTTCAACAACAAGAGACTAGCATTTTCATCAAACTTTTATTTAGTCTCACATGCCTAGTTTTGGATTAGTCAACAACCCTAACTTGAAGTAATCATAACTTTGTACCTGTAATGTATGAATATCTAAAACTGATAAAAAATGTTCTTCAATGAGTTTTATGCAATTCGTCCAGGTGTCACTACTTAGAACCTCTCAGAAAAGGAGTTATGGAAAAAATGACATACCTTGCTCAATTCTAGATTATTCTAGAGAGCGACCTTGTAGAGCGTGAAATGCACGGAATATTTGTTGAATTGATCTAAAAATGTTACACAACATACTAAAGATAGTACCTTAACCAACACATTTGGTTTCACTGAATTTGGATTTGTTATGAATAAGTTATGACATTTTTACCCAAAACACATGTTTTTGACTAGTTTCGGGACTAGCCACAAACCCTTAGAAAGCACCATCAAAAGAATTCATCCTTCCTTGCATTTTGGCTTTCTTTTATTTACCTTCCCTAAGAATTTTGGCTTAGATATCCTTGGTTACCTCAGACACCTATATATATTCAATATGCTCAAGTGTTTTTAAAATGAGAGAGCCTTGCCTCTTATTTATACTCTCCAAGTAGCTTCCTTAAAAACATCTTCTAGTTCACTTGACCCCACTTTCCTTATTTTAGGGTTAACCCACTTCTAATTTCTCCATTAAATTTATTATTGAAATAATTTATTTTGTATTCACTTTGAATTATAATACACTCATTACTTCACCTTATTATTTA
>JASDQU011247689.1:13328-25644 GCA_032191745.1 Picea mariana
ATTTTAGGGTTAACCCACTTCTAATTTCTCCATTAAATTTATTATTGAAATAATTTATTTTGTATTCACTTTGAATTATAATACACTCATTACTTCACCTTATTATTTACCTTTTAAAACCTCTTAAACCACTTTGACTACTTTGACCTTTTGGGGCTTCTAGATGACATACGAGGGTCCTCCAACTTCGTAAGGCTGTGATTCTCAAACCGTGAGGGGTTATGTGAAGTTACACATACCAACAGAAATGGAATGACATGTACTATCCATATATACTATTATTATCTGAAAATATATCATAACTCATACCGTTATCCATCAAACAAACTTGAGTCCATTACCCAAACCTGGGGTCTCCAACTTCTCATGGCCATAACTCTCTAACTGTGAGGAGTTATGTGACGTTCCACATGCCACTAGAAATGAAATGACAAGCACTATCCATCGAGGATAGTTTACATGAAAAATTCATTGTTCTTCATCTCATTATTCCACAATTAAGCATGGGTTCTCTAACTCTGCAAAGCATCTTCCTGTGAGGGATTTCACCATAAGGGGACCACTTTGGAGTTCATACATCTTTACTTCTTATCAACCATGAAAAAACAATAATGAGTCATCTTTACATCAAACAATCTTGGGTCCATTACCAACACCTTTGTGCTACGGGGCTTTCTTCAAGGGTTGACATCAATGAAAATGAACCTTAATCAACATTAGAATCAGAAATTGTTTCCTTAAGAAAGGAACTAGAGAAAAAAACTATAAAGTTGAATAGAAAAAGAGTATTGTAATATTAGATGACATCATCAATTTTCAAATCTCTTTATTCATTAATATTGGTTTTGGATTTGATGTTGTTTTTTCCTCCCTCCCTACACTTGGTCTTTCTACAACAAGGGAATTTTTATTTGTAGCGTGTGGAGTTCATAATTGTTTGTTAGAAGATCAAACTCGTGTTGATTGTGCCAAATATATTGATGAGATGTATGTTGGGATGATCTAGTGGTATATATTCCTAATCATTTAATTATCAATCCAGGTAAGTAAACTTATGAGTCACATGCACAATATGTGAAAAACTAATCTTTAAATTGCCTAAGAACTCTAGCTAAAATCAAAGCAGTAAAATGCCAAACTCAAAATTAGAAATCAATTCCTATGATCACAGTCACTCATACTTGACCATCAAATGGTAGGGACTCATATTGTGAGAAGTCACTCTGGGTTCTTGCTGACAAACACACTTTGTCCTGTTCAAATGAACTTATGGAATTCAAAGGAATCTTCTTAAATATGAATGGATGGCTAGTTGAAGATAAACTTGAAATTATCAAATGAAATATGCAAACCTGGAAAGCTACGGACTTTGTTTATTCTTCATGTACACTTTTTGAGAACAATTTGTATAGTGCAATATATCGAAGAGCATTCAAATTCTTGATTGTATTTACATCCTCATCCTAAAAAATTACTCACCATACATAAATAAACAATGTGTGTAATCTAGAATTATGC
The DNA here is from genome assembly GCA_032191745.1 of Picea mariana. Taxonomy (NCBI): domain Eukaryota; kingdom Viridiplantae; phylum Streptophyta; class Pinopsida; order Pinales; family Pinaceae; genus Picea; species Picea mariana. The sequence continues at coordinate 14,847 of JASDQU011247689.1, forward strand.
TTCTATAGGAAATTATAGTAAATTAAAAAAATGAAAAAACATGAAAACAATTAACGAGAAGTACTTCCAACACACTCCTCAGAAATAAAATATGTACAACATATGCCATGGGTCCCTCCTAGACATGCTTCCAATGAAACTCAAAACATGTAAAGGGATTCAACACATGAGATAACTTAGAACTTCATTTGTATTAAATTCAAGGAAATTTAACAATTACATAATGTATTTAGGTTCATAACAACAATCTCCATAACTTGATTGATTACCCTTTACTATTATTTGAGGATTATTTATACAAAATATTCAATAACTAATTCCCAAATCCTTAGAACTATCCAATTATATCAAAGTTGGCTTTTACAAATTAAGAAGGTTGAAAATCAACTGTTATAGGAAAATCTAGGCAATTCTATTATGAAGAACCACTTGTACAACCCACGTCATGCACTTTTTCTATATTCTATCTAATGTGTCCCCTAAATAGATCTATTCTGCACAAAAACCATGTCGCAAAATTTTTTGATTCTCCCTCATCGCTCCAAAAATAGCTTCTAAATATCACTACTCAATACAATCTGTTTTTAGAAAATAGATTACAAAAAATATGTTAAGATGGTCCTTGTTCCTCACTTCTGGAATTAAATCCCGAAATCTTTTTTTGAAGTGTGGATTTCGTTTAATAACAGACTATGGATTTCTCATGATAATTGTATTATGAATTTCATGTCATAGTTGTTTATAGATTTCCTGCAATTTTTCTATAATAACCACCTTCTAGTTTTGAATTTCATTGACCATCGAGTGGTGAGTGTCATGGAAAGGGTAAAATAGATATTTTACCATTTCAAGATGTTTGTGAAGAACCTCAAAGTTAAAATATTTACTTAGAACAAGCGAGACTATATCAAACTACAATTGTCATAATGTTTGAGGAAATAGAGTCACTTCCTGTAATTACTGAATTATACGTAATTTTCTAAAGAAATATCCCTATACATTATTTACAAGAGAAAAACACAAATTAATCTCAAAATAACAACTTATTACCTTATCCATACTTGTTATGCCATCAATTGAGTGAAAGTAGACAAAATGGAGGTTTTGAGGTGAAAAACAGGGACGAAAGAGGTTGGAAAAAAAGTCTAAATCATCACCAAACATCTCCCCCAAACTGAAGGTAAAGCATGTTCTCATGCAATTCTTGATACAAAATTTAAAATTGTATTTATCCTCTTCTTCAATTGTCTTGTTGCTATAAAATGTTGGCTATAGAAGATCCCATGCTTCTGATCCCCTTCGATCCATCTATCTAGTTGTCCATTTTGGTGCAACAAAAATATGTTTGGATGTGGATATTTTCACCTTTTCTTACTTTCTAGTGATTTTCGATAGCAATTCCTCTGTCAGGTTTATCTTTACAACCTTTGTTGTATTCCCGTCAAATGCTTTTGCAAATTCCTTTGTGATTGATACATGATGACCTTAAAAATTTTCAAACAATTGCAACAACCCCACCTTCTGGAAAACTATTCTGTAAGTCATAAATTCATTGAGGACTGTTGACCCTTTAGGTTCATATCCAACCACAAAAGGGGTTTCCATTTTCCTTTCCTTGTCTAGTAGATCCGTTGGGTGCTAAATTTGTCTTTCTTTTCACAGACGAGGATAAGAATGTTGCATACAAGTATAAAAGTGTTGCAGACATGAAGTAATGAAGGTTTCAAAATGACAGGGTAGTTGGATGAGGGTAAAATAACTTGTATGACCCTTTTAGAGGATTAACCCAAATGTGCGAGGAATTATCAAGTGATAGTGTTTCATCATAACAAGATTTTTGTCATTAATAATGATCATTTCATTTCATATGAAATCATATTATATGTACAACATATAGTAATAAATATTTCATGTACATATCTCTTATAACATAAATTATTATGCAAACTGAGGTGATGGTATGATGGTAGTTTAGGAGATCATGAATAGGGTTTATTTAAATTATATTCCCAAGGTAATTTATGAAATGTGTGTAAGTTGTATTCTTAAAACCAATTCTATTTTTCAACAAGTAAATAAATGTTAGAGAAACATTACCTTGCATGCCTTTTACCTTGTTGCTTGGAGATAAGATTTTGGAAATGATATTACTAGAGTATGGTTGGATGTTTTACATTATGTTTGTTGTATCATCAGTTAATATTGTTGATCATTTTGTACACTGCTTGCATTGTTACAGGAATTCTTCAAATACATGAATTCTTCGAGAAATTTCTTATGCATTTCTTCAAATGAGTAAAGATATATTTATTCCCTAGGCTAAAAATGTTCACCTATAGTAGTGATATGAAGTTGCTTATTCTTGTTAATATTTTTGAAGTTTTTTGTGCATTACGCTTGTTATATCATTTGTTAAGATTGTCAGTCATTCTGTATACTGCTTGCATTATTACATGAATTATTCAATTACCGAAATTATTCTGGAAATTTCTTATGCATTTCTTCAAATGAGTGAAGATCTCTTTATTCATCTGGGCTGACAATGTTCCCTATGATGTTTCTTAGAGGAGAGAAAGAAACATATCTTCTATTTTAAAAAATGTTGTTATATGTACCAATTGTTCATGATATTTTGGAAATAAAAATGAAAGGAATGTTGTAGAATTCTAAAGAATGGAACTTTGTGAGCCAGATACCTAGTTTTCAAGTAGAGTTCTTGTTCAGATGCACCAAAGAACTAGTTTTCTCATATTGAACATTATTTTTCTCTTTACTTTTTTATTTTTTAATATTTTTATTTATTTTTCTACTATCCTACTTTACTTGAAAATGAAAAATCTCTTTAAAGGGTAGTAATACTTTCATCACATCCATTCACATAGAAATATAAATAGTGTACTCATATCCAAATATTAAAAATATAAATTAATGAATACCATGATATGAGAGGCCAAAAGCTTTTGTAGAGATGGTTCCAAGAATTGTTGAAATATGGAGTGAAGCTACAAATCAGTGAAAAATTGAAACCAGGCTTCTATATGATCCCTGTTTCCTTGATTTTATGTAGTTTTCATGTCATGAAGTTGTTCAGAGAATTGATCTTCATATTAATGAGTACACAAGGGATCTGGTGACAAGCATCCAAGAAAGTCTTCAATTTTTGGCTCTAGTATCTGATCCTCATCTGAAATTATCCATGACTCATTAATCTTGTAATTTTGTTGATAAGGATTAAAAGAAAAATATAAATCCTCCTCGTGTGTGGTTCGTTCATGGATGATTTTTTCTTCAACTGTTTCATGAAATGCAAAATCTCCCCTGGTGATGACTCAAAACTTTCGGCAAGGATTTGAGAAAATCCTTATAGCAACACATCCTGCCTTGCTCAATAAATTACTGATCTTTTTTAATTTCTTCTAGCTATTCAAGATTTTTTTTTCATGAATAAATTAGTGTATCGAGGGGTTTTACAAAAACAAATACTTCTCTATCTAAAATAAATAAATGAAATCAGCAAAAAACACATCACACCACACAAAATTGACGAAAAATGAAATCATGTACTTGATTCCCCACACACTACTAAGACCTTATTTTCACAAGGTTTTTTGTTGACATGAGTTAGCATTTCTTTCCATGAAAAGAAAATTGATAGCAAGAAATGAAAATGAAAAAAAAAAAAAGAATTTGATATTAGAAAATGAAAATCAAGCAAACAACAAAAAACTTTCAATTTCAAGAGTAATTCCTTTAGCGCCTCCCCAACAACTGTGCCAAAATGTTGGGATGATCTAGTGGTCTAGATTCCTCAACATTTAATTATCAATTAGGTTAAGTAAACTTATGAGACACAGGAAAAATATGAGCAGAAGTAACCTTAAAATGGCCTAAGAAATCCTACTAAAATCAAAGTAGTAAAATGCCAAATTCAGAATCTGAAATCAATTCTTATGATCAAAGTCACTCAGACTTGACCATCAAATGGTAGGGACTCATATTGTAAGAATTCACTCTAGGTGATTTCTCACAAACACATTCTTTCTTGTTCAATTAAAATTATGGAATCATAAAGGAATCTTACTAAATATGAATGAAAGGGTAGTTGAAGATAAACTTGAAATTATGAAATGAAATATGAAAACAAGGAAACCTACAAACTTTGTTTATTCTTCAATTATATTTTGTGAGAACCATTTGTATAATGCAATAGATGGAAGGCAATTCAATTTTTTTATTGTCTTTACATCCTCATCCTAACCATCTACTCACCATACATAAAGCAACAATGTATGAAATCTAGAATTATGCTTCTACAGGAAATTACAGTAAATGAAAAACAAGAACAAACATGAAAGCAATTAAGAGGAAGTACTTGCAACACATTGCTTAGAAATAAAATAATTACAAAATATACCAGGGGACTCTCATGGACATGTTGTCAATAAAACTAAGAATGTGTAAAGGACTTCAACACATGAGATAACTGAAAACTTTGTTTGTATTTAAGTCAAGGAATGTATTCAAGTTCATAACAACATTCTCCATAACCTGATTGATTCCCCCTTACTGTTATTTGAGGATTATTTATACAAAATATTCAATAACTAATAACCAAATCCTTATAACTATCCAATCATATCAAAGATGGGTTTTACAAATTAAGAAAGCTAAAAATTGATCGCTACAAGAAAATCTGAGCAATTATGTTATGAAGAACCACTTGTACAACCCATGTCATTCATTGTTTTTTCGCATGTGTCACCTAAAGGGTCCTATTTCAAACAAAACCCATGTCCCATAATTTTTTGATTCACCCCCGTTACGCTAAAAAAAACCTCTAAATATCATTGCTCGATATACTATTTCCATTACAACATTGGTCATGGATGTTCCTTGATCTTATGGATCAGGTCCTTGATTATCTAAGAAGATGACCCTTGTTCCTCACTTTGGGAAACAAATCCCCAAATTTTTGTGTGAACTCTGTATTTCCCGTAATAATAGACTGTGGATTTCCTATAATAATTGCATTCTAAATTTCCTATAATAGTTGTCTGCAGATTTTCTACTATTTTCATATAATAACTATCTTCTAGTTTTGACTTCCATTGATCGTTGGGTACTGAGTGTCATGGAAAGGGTAAAATAAGTATTTTACCATCTCCATAGATTTGTGAAGCACCTACAAGTGAAAATCCTTACTTAGAACGAGTGGGACTATATCAACCTACAATTCCTGTAATGTCTAAGGAAATAGTCATTTCCTGGAATTACTTAATCATAAGTAATTTTCCAAAGAAATAGCCCTAAACATTATTTACAAGATAAAAACATGAATTAATCTCAAAATAACAACTTGTTACCTCATCCAAACTTGTTATGCCATCAATTGAGTGAAAGTGAACAAGAATCGAGGTTTTAAGGTGAAAAATGGGGCCAAAAGGAGATGGAAAAGAAGTCAAAATCAACACCCAACAATGTTTGTTCCTCACATGAAATAATTTGAGAATGTTATTAAACATGAAATCGTTACTATATGCCAAGATGTTCCACTCCTCTAAGTGATCTTGACCCACCAACACAAAAATAGGAACCATATCATCATCCTCACCGTAAAATTCAAAGGAATGTCAATCATGCTTTCAGATCTTTGCAAAAGAGACGTGAAGGAAATAATTGTGCACCAATGTCAACTACGAGGATAGATTATGGTTGGATTGATGGATGATTATTGAATCATTTAACTAGATGTTTGAGGATTTCATATCATTATGTGTCATCCAATGTACAATCCTGCAACGTTTGTCTTACTTATTGATGATTTCCTTGGAGGTGGTCAACCAAGGATCAACCTGACATGACAATCGACTGGAGTTTTGACTGAGTATTCTTTGCCTGAATTTTAACTTGGTTGTCCATCAACTCAAATTTTCGACGTGAACTATTTCTGCTACTTATCGATCCCTCAAGGGAGTGGAATACTTGAAGTTGTTCATATGTGAACCCAACCGATGTCTTCTTCAAGATGTATAATTACTTATGTTCGATACAAAGAATGTTTGGATTGACATATATGAATTATCTTGCATTGTTGGTGACAATGTTCAAACTTTAGGAGTGTTTCTTTAACACATTTAAACATTTTTTTCCATAAGAAAAAATTAAGGGACGTGTGATTGGGAGTAATATGCATTTCATCACTAAGTTCTTAAGAAGAAGCGCAAGCTCAGGGGGAGCATCCCTTTCCCATTGATGTCAAATGGGGACAAGGGTAGAATTCTTTATATGCCTGGTAGACTATGTGTTTTGTTAAAAGATTGCCATCAAAGATAAAGGGGGACATTGTTGGAATTATTTTCATTTATGTAAAAGAATTATTATTGTCATTAATGTCCTATTACAACATTACAATACCGACAACATTTACAACATCAATTCATATATATAGAATTACAAGTTTATTAAAAAATGGGTAGATGTGAAAAAGTAAAGCATATATAGAAACTCACTTATATACGTGTGCATATGCATAAGTGGACTTCTATATATGTGCATGTACAAAATCCTTCATCCATAAATTCCTTTGTATATATGCATATAGAGAAGTACTTTTATAAGTGTGTATTTACATATGCACTTTTGTAAATGGGCATTTATGAAATAAATCTTTTATACATGTTAATTTGTGCTCTGAGTTTCTACATTGTGCTTTCATATATGCACATATATGTAAAACATAAGCAGCCTTAGTTTTGTAGTGGTCATTAAAATTATAACATGTTTGTGGTGAGATACATATTGTTTGTAGTGAGATACATCTTGGTTGTCGACATAGCACCAACATCCCACTGACATGTTATGGACAAGTAATCGATTTGTTATAGACAAGTTATTGGTAAGTTCTAGACACATTACCAATGCACTATACCAATGATTTTGTAGTGTGTTGTCAATAGTGAAAAACTAGTTAAGCAATGTTTAACATGCATGGAGCAATGATACAAAGTCTACTTTTAAGTTGAATCAAGATTATTTTTAAATATTGTGAAAATGACGAACAATGTTAGAGTAACCCAAAAAAACTTTATAATGAGAAAATTTATAAAAATTTTGATATAAACGAGGCTGAGGATCAGCATCATTTCTTTTCAACTTACCACACTAATAATAATATAAAAATAACTTTAACTACTTTCATAGTTTCATCTACTATTTCATATTTTCTCCTAAAAGAACATACTATTATTTTCAGCATATTCAAACATAAAAAATGGCATCCTAAAAATAATTAATACAATTCAGATTATTTTATTTTACAATAAAAATCATATTCATATGAATTGTCAGATAACCTTATGATACTTGCATATCATCATTATGCATAAGCCTTGATCTATAGGTCTATCTTGATGTGTCTATCTTAATGAATTAATGGTAAACTTTATGTTTACTGTTATTTTTTGTTTTTGTGTTTATGAATGCATTTATATTTCTAAATGTAGGAATCTGATATTTTAAATAAGTTTTAATTGTTTTTCTTTTACAAGCAAATGCAAGTGTGCATAGTGTCTGCAAAGAGTCTGTCAAGAGTGCATTGACACTCCATTTTGATTCAGAAAGTTATGAAGTAATAGCTTAAAAAAGTTATGGAGTGATAGCGCTTTCATATATGTACATATATGGGAGCATAATGTGGAAACATAAGCAACCTAATTTTGTAGTGATCATTAAAATTATAATTAATAAAACAATTTCTCCTTTTACATATAAAATAATTAATAATAAATTTAAAATTTCCAAAGTTTTAGAAAAATTATTTAAATCAACAAAATGTTTAAAAAATTAAACTGAAACAAATTTTTAATTTATTGCATTTTCATGGTTTAGGTTTAAAATTTTAGAAAAATTATTTAAATCAACAAAATATTTAAAAAATTAAACTCAAACAAACTTTAAAAAATTAAACTCAAAGTTTATTTCACCTTCATATGTGGTCTAGGTTTGAACCATTTCCAAAATTTTAAAAAAATTATTTAAATCAACAAAATGTTAAAAAAATTAAACTCAAACAAACCTTTGATTTATTCGACCTTCATATCTGGTCTAGGTTCAAAAGAAAAAAATGAAACATATCGCGAGTCTCTCTCTACTGAAAGTCTCTGTAGCCATGTCCATCTATTTTTACTTAAATTATAAACAAGCACCTCACGAGTAAGTCCATATGCAATGCACACCAAATCTCTCAATCCTTCAAAACCAATGAAGTTTGCAGTTCCAAAAACAACCTCTTCCTTTCTCTTTAAATCTTCCAAAACAGAGGGCGGTATCCTTGCAATCTCTCTCACCTCTAAACGGTGAGAACCCAATTCAGGTTTCTCAATCTCCCATATAATAATATCACCGATAATGTCAACGTCAACCTGGCGTATGCATGTAGCTAGAAGAACTCGTGCCCCACAAGTGAACAGGAAATCCCACCTGTTCCAATTCTCCAAATTTTCTAACGGCAACGGCATGTAAATGGATGTCCCGTTTTGGACACTGAACGCTACGAGGCCCAGCCTTAAAGAACCTAGTTCCACAACCCAACAGTAGAGGAAATCCCCGGCAATAACAATCCTCGCCCCCGGAAATCCCACATTCTGTGGCAGGCTTCCCGCTGTACTCCACGACTTCAAACACGAATCATAGATTTCTACTCTCGAGTTTGCCACCGCTATCACTTTATATGTCTCTACATTGTGGTCGTGGCCCTCCCCTGCAACGAGGGTCATGGCCTTAATAGTACTATTGTTTATTTGGGGTAGTTCTAGCGACGTTTCTGTAAGAGGATTGGAGACAGTATGCACGACGACGTTCCGACCCACAGAGTAGACGGACACCAATAAAAGGCCTGCGGCCGATCCATGAATCTTTGGACTGGGCCAGAGATATTTTTTCCCCAAGAAGTCAAGGGAGAATCTTTTCCAGGTGTTTCTATAGAAGCAGTGAGCCATACAACTCCAATTTCTATCCTGATGGCACACAACAAGCCATGGTTTGTTGTTGGGAGGTGCCGCAACCCAATCATTAGTTATGAATTTTGTGGACGAAAGAAAATCATTCCATTCTTTAGACACGGCGCGATATTTACATAAACTTTCAACTGGCAACCATGCCAACGCTTTCTCCTTTAGATCCTCAGGCAATTCATACCACCAGGGCAATTGAGACAACCGCGACCAGCGACGATTTAAGAAATTCATCTTCAATCAGCGAAAGATCGGGACTGGATTAATTCTCTGCTCAATCGCTCGGAGCGGCCTGCAAAGTGCAAAGAGAGAGTGGCATTGATATTAATAGCTAGGGCTTATGTCATTATATATAAAATTATAGGACACATGATTTTTTACTAAAATAGCCGACATCTCATGATTTTTTTATTTGTTATATTTATGCCGAAATATGGGTTTGATTAAATATGGCTGGAATATTCTTAGTAGTCACACAAAATAAATGGCTGTGATTTCAATCATTAACTTCCTAGATATTATAAAGACATCCGTTTATGTGTTTACTTTTTTACATTTACCTAATCATATTTAAAAATTACTGATTGCCACGTAAGGGATTAACATAAATTAAAATATTAACACTAGATAAATGAAGCTCAACCGTTTATTTGTTAATCAATAATAAAATTTAATATATTCTTTTAAGGATTCTTTTCATCTTATCAGCTTTTCGGCGTTGATCAGCCACAATTATGTGGCTGTGCTAGAGTACACCTATTGACAATGGGCAGATTTAATAGGGATTTAGTGCTTAATAAGTTTTCTATGGTCAGGATTAAATATGGCTGGAATATTCTTAGTAGTCACACAAAATAAATGGTTGTGATTTCAATCATTAACTTCCTAGCTATTATAAAGACATCCGTTTATGTGTTTACTTTTTTACATTTACCTAATCATATTTAAAAATTACTTTGATAGCTAACTGATTGCCACTTAAGTGATTAGCAAAAATTAAAATATTAACACTAGATAAATGAAGCTCAACCGTTTATTTGTTAATCAATAATAAAATTTAATATATTTTTTTAAGGATTATTTACATCTTATCAGCCTTTAGGCATTGATCAACCACAATTATGTGGCTGTGCTAGTACTACCACAGCCAATAACTCGTAGCTGGTGAACAGAAAGACTTATAACTGCTAAAATCCAAAATAAAACTCATTGGGAATATCAATTGGGTGCTAAAATCCAAAATAAAACTCATTGGGAATATCAATTGGGTGTTAAAGAATGAGTTAAGTTGTACATAAAAATTTATTCGTACAGGGTTGCTTAAAATAGTTGCAAATACAAATGACAATGTCTGAACATAAAAATAATTCCATAACTTAAAATATTTTAACTCTGTCTTAAAATAGGATAATTGTAAAACTCAATTGACAAATGTCCGGACATGAAAATGAAAAAACTCAAATTTAAAATTCTAATGACAATGTTTGGACATGAAAAAACCTAGAATCTAGAGTTGTTCGCTGATTGGAAAAGACAGTTGTATTTGTTTCTGTAACTCTATGACATTTCTGTGTGACTCCATTACTGAGATTGTCCATTAAACCCTTAAACTCTCGACATGAATCCAAAGGAGTTTGGTTGATTGCAAAAGACAAAGTTGTATTTGTTTTTGGTAAATATAGGGTTTAAACCGAAGCCAATGCCTGCTCATACAATTACCTGGCAGTTAACAATAACTATAGGAATCTCATCGAAGATGGTGAGGAATTGGAATCAACCGCGAATGT
>JASDQU011247690.1:4476-16343 GCA_032191745.1 Picea mariana
AAACATTTCCATAATTTTTACCTATGGAGTTATACTCCGAACTGAAGAATACTGCAGTGATGAAATGCCAAAATGCTTAACTAGGAATAAATGTGTAGTGATTTGGAAACCCGAACACAGTTGCGCGGAAATAGATCTTGTCTGTTTTAATTTTTTTATGTTTCTGTCCCCAAGGGTTAGGTATTCAAGGGTTCTACAGACAAGGGTTTTCCTTCTATAACTCTTTGATATATGTGTGAGGTCCAACAGTAGTACTCGACCCAATATCTTAGGGCACTAACTAAGGAGGATAGATCGTACCCTTAGCTGTACTACTCGAATAACCAGGTACTAGAGAGTATATTCCCGAGTGTTGTTCTCAGTGACACTATAGCAGTCAGGCAGATGATCGGTTTATCTAAAGAGGGCTTCAAGTAATCTAGGTCGATCCGTGCACAGGTGTTTTCTGATGTGCTACCACTCGAAGGGGTACCAACAGGGGTTACAAGGGTGGCCAACAGATGTGCGCTTAAGAACCACTTGTATTTCCTGCATGTATGAATCCCTCAACCGTGGGTTTATGCATGTAACGAAAGATCTCTGTGGCTTAAAGATGCTGGAATACGTCTCTACCCTGAGAAAAAAAATTAACCCACACTTTCTGCCGAGGAAAGTGATCTGATACCACTTGTAATATACCAGATATAAAAAGTATGCAGAATAGAAATAAAATGTTAGTAATGGTAGAATAAACAACAATATAAACAGAACAATCACCACAATAGCACTGAAATAATATAAGAACAACAATAGAAATAGCACTTTGATTCTAAAAGCAATGTTCACAGACCTCTTCGAGGGGGAAACCTCCAGTTGAGCAGCACTCTATTACAATATTATCCAAGATAGGGTTCTCATACCATCGACTCCTATTTATACTAAATATGTCTATTAAAAGAAGCATCTAGAGGAAGATCCTTCTAGAAGCAGAAGCTTCTATTAGGTCTTCTTACATCCGCCTTATTCTATTTTATTGAAAGGCCTTATTAATATTGACCTTTATTACATCCGAATATATTGTTCTACCTATGTGTAGGTTAGGACCCTAACAAAGAATGACTTGTAAACTTAGAAAATGAGATTAATCTTCATGGAGGGTGTATGCAACATACTTCTCCTGGGGTTTCAACCAACAATAACTAAGAACAAGAAAGAAATAACTAACAAATGCAGATTTTTCCTTACCAATTCCAAGAAAAAGAGAGATCAAACCCTAGTTCACCAAGCATTTACCATTCAAGAGCAAGTAAATAATCCTCCAAGAGGTGCGCACCACTTAGCCTCATCTATTCACCAAGAGATAACACCAAAAATCATTTGCACAAGAGAGAGATACCAAAATTCCCAAGTAGGGTGCAAATTTCATCCACTAGTCTTCTCACAATGGGAGAGTTATATTCCAAATGAAATAGAGATTATCTATATTTATACAAATAATATAAGACATAGTTTGTCCACATAAATTAGGTTAAACCACAAAATAACCGAACAACAAACCTCATTTTTCCCCTTTACACAAAATAATACTTTTTTAATTCATATTTTTCACATAAGTAAAACCCTAAAGTAAGATGGCACCCTTCTAGGGTGACGTTTTGGCACGTTTGCAAGTCATTGGATTAGGAGATGAGTGCACTAGGCCTCCAAAGGCCAAGTGTCTTCAAGATAATATTCTGCTCCATGATCCAAGGCTTATCTCCTTCAAACGTGACAAGTGTCCTCAACCACCACCAAAACCCTATCCCTAATATGACGCTAAGCCCTCAAAGGTGATGTTTTGGACTTCTTAGGCAAGTCGTTTAGGTGGTAGGGGCTAGGTGAGGTCCTCCATTATGTCTTCTAGGCCTCCAAAGGAATTTCTTCATCATCTGACATGTGGGCCCTCGGCATCCAACCTGTGGGATTCAAGCCCCATGGAAGCCCAAGTTGGGATTGTTCTTCCAAAACTATCCACCAGATAGGTCCTACAAAGACAAATGGATAAGCCCTCCAAGGATATCAAGTAAAATGGATCGTGATAAGTAAATTAAATCAATAAAAGAGACAACTAAGAAAGTACATCCAAACCACCTCATCAAAATAAACCAATGCTCAAAGACCCTATGAAATTTTCCAAGTTTAGGTATGGGAGGGTTGACAAAACGACCTATTGGGTGAATCGTACATCAAATTTAGGGGTGTTTCCAAAGGGGACCACCTTCTAAGTTGTGGATGATATTTCATGGATGAGAGGAAGACTTTTGTGCATGGGGTTCATGACATACAAGGGGTTGTAGTGTCTCATTTTCAATGCAACCTTTTTTCAAGCCCATTTATTGCCTTTTATTCTTTTAGGATGTTTCCAAGTTGAATCCAAGGTGGGGCTTCTACCTAAGCATGAAACATTGTGCCCACATTGACTCTACCCTAGTCACATCATTCTTCCCCAAGTTGAAAACATGTGTGGGCCTTCTACCTAAGCAAAACAAACAATGCCCACACATGCTCCACCTTGGTTTCCATTTTGTTATTAGTTATTCTTTTACGGGTCCCATCAATTTATAATGAGAGACATTTCATCATCCTCGGGATCCATGGGCGAGCATATATAAGTTTTATGGTTGGATTTTATCTTTTTCCAACTACAAGACTTTGGGCCTTCAACCCCTTCTTCCCATGAAATGAGGGACAACCCCTTCTTGGGTCAATACACCTGAAAATTCCAAAAGGTAAGGAAATGAGGGGATGAAGTGTGGAAAGTTACAAGTATGGTCAGGAATGGCACAATGACTCGTAAATAGGACCTCCCAGTAGAAAAATTATCCCTAAGGTTGACCCACTTACTAGGGTACACTGTCAACCACCAAAGTGAAACAGGGAAAAGAACATAATGTCCAAGCAAACATTACATAATCAAAAGCGATAATAGATGCAACAAACTCAAATGCCTCAAATATTGAAATGATACTCACCATAATACCTAGATTGTAGCTCATGGATCAAGACCTAATGTCTTATGGAGGCCATCAGATGTGGTGGATACCGTCATGATGAACCTGGAGTTGTGGTGGTGAGGTGAGTCTTTATCTGTGCAAGTGGACACTATTGGTCAAGTTGTCTCTCAGTACTCCAAGTCTGCAACCTGAGGCCCTCAAGATATCATCTCCTTATTTATCCCTAGGATTTGGGGATAACACCTAACACTAAAGGGGGAAAAGTGAACCTCACTCACTTTACTTTATTTTATAAAGTCAAAGTGACTTTATGAGGTTTTAATCATAAAGTGACTTAGGGAACTTAAGTTAAGGGGGAGATCTAATCTCCACCCTTGATCTTGGATGGCTAATATATAATCCTATCCATTGATTCATATGTTATCCTAATGAGGAGGCTAAAGAGAGGAAGAAGGAAAAGGAGGAGGCATTCATTGTTCACTTTGAGAGGAAGAGGAGAAAAGGGTTTTGGAGAGGAAGAAGGAGAAAGATGGACACACCTTGAGAAGAGGGCACACAAAAGAAGAAGAGGGAACACCAAGAGTAGGGAGCACAAGGATAAAGGGTGCACTATTCCAAGGAAACGGGGTGCACTTGATGCTACAGCATGCATGATTTACTAGGAAGAGAGAAGCTCAAGAAAAAGGGCACAAATCCCAAGGAAAAGAGTGTGCACTTCACGGCAAGGTTGTCTCATATTTAAAGGGAAAAGAGGCTGCCCAACTTGAGATAAGTTTTTTGTAGCTTACCTATAACATCTGTTGTAATTTTTCCTTTAGATCTCCATAATAAATCTACTCTTCAACTAGTATTCCCCATGGGGGTTTTTTAAGGGTCATGTTGACCAAAAATACTTGTGTATAAATTATGTAGTTTGCATATTTCTTTATCAGCATTTAAAGTGTAAAATATATAGAGGGTATTTATTGTTTTGAAGTATTTTTAATGTGTTAATCATGGGAAAAAAAACTTCCTAAATAAATCCTTTCAAATAGAAACTGTAAAAGAGCAGTAAATCAGTCCTAAAAGGTAGCATTTGTGGGGAGAAAGTTAAGATCTATAAACAGTCCTAAAACTGAATTAAAATAGTATTGTTCTTACCCTTGAAACGGTGCCTAAATAGTGTCAAAGACAGACCTGTTAGGAATCCTTTTGGAACCTCAAAATTCTTCATGGTATCAGAGCCTAAGGGAATAAGAGAGGGATGATCATTTTTTAAAATAGTTGGCATAATTTCACTAACCTTGATAGTATTTTCCCTTGGTCAGTTTACCATCAGTTTTTAGCATCAGTGGACAGTCATGCCAATTGTTGGGTTGAGAGTGGAGGATAGGCTAGTGGGGGTTGGTAATTGATCTCCATGGAAGGGTAGGATAGTTTTGATTTTGGAGGAGGGTGAGCCATGGGACATTGTTGAAAATCTTGTGGTACCCCATACTGATGCAGTGCTCTTGGCTGAGTTCAGGAAGAGGAACATCAAGGCCAAGAGGACTATCCTAGATATGGTGAAATACCACAGTATTCCTCATATTTCTGGTAAGGACTTTGCATTTGAGATGTGACACACCTATTAGCATCCGTTAAACAGTTGTAAAATTAGACCTGTTAGTGACCTTGTGACAGTCAATTTTCATACATGTGTTGACAGTCTTAAGGAGCCTCAAAATTATTCATGGTGAGTGTTTAACATTAAAGGGGGGAAAAGTGACCCTCACTCATGTTACTTTATCTTATAAAGTCAAAGTATTTTTATGAGTGTAGAGATTCGAGGTACTATGAGGATGCCAAAATAGGTCTGTCCTTGACCTGAAATTTGGCTCTAAGTTTCAATCTCCAAGATTGTCCTTTGTTGATGTTTTAGGACAGAAAACAATCAACTAACTTTATGCTCATAATTTGTATGGTTAAGTGCTCTTTTGAGGTGCACTTGCAAGTGTTTTCCTACCCCAATGTTAGGACATGAAACATACTCAAAACAAATAACACTCCTCTTGATCTTTACAACTCTAACAAGATGATCTATACTCTAAGCATGCATGAAATGAACACAAGTATTTTTGGTCAACATGACCCTAGATAAAAAAAAAAAAACCTGGGGAAAACCAGTTTGGAATGAAAGTATATATAATGATGATCTCAGGTAGTGAATACAACAAGTAAGTTAATACAATGGAACATGATACAATAGAAAATCCTCACGAGAAGCTTTAAATTTCCAAGAAGATAAATGTGCCCAATCTTAGTGCACCATCTTCCCTTGTTGCTCTATCCACTGAAGTGATGCACCCTCCTTCCTCCTTGGTCCAATGAATAATCTCTTCCACACAAATGTGCTCTTGTGTGTCTCCTCCAACATGACCCAAACAGATTTGAGATAGCAGTACAAGTCCTTCTATTACCTGCTAGTGGTGTGCCCTCCTCCACAAGTGCACCCTCCTCCAAGCAATAACCAATACCAACAAATAATGAGTGTTGAGGAAAAGGTATGAATTACCTTGCTCAATCATTTTCGAATATTTCCTAGCTAGGACAAGATAGTTGGGAATCTCACCCTTGGTTTTATAGCCTCAAAAAATTCCCCCATTCTATAAGTATTAATTACTAGGATTGAGGTTGATTTATTAATGAAAAGAATGTTGCAATATAAAATAAAATTAATATAAGTTTTTGTAATATACACAGATTTTATAATAAAGGAAACATGGAGCTCAAAAAGAAAAAAGTAACCAAGTTATAAATACACATATATGAGACAGAATAGCAATTTGATTTTATTTCATTGTGAGATATCAAAAGTGCCTTCTCTTTAAAAAAACCCTTTGAGGGCATGGACCAAAGTCTGATTTAGAGATCCCTGATGAAAACCATACAAAAAGACTCTGACAATCAAGTAAAACTGAAATTTATAATCTGGATCAGTTTGCCACAAACTGCTGCCATTTTGACTTTGCAAGATATCATTTATCAGCCATGAAACTTAATTTACAAATAGACAAGAATACACATACTATCAAGGATGGAACAACGCCTCTAAAACAAGCGTCTGAAAAGTTTGGTTCAGTCTTGGACCTTGTTGTCTACAATAAGACCCTGCTGTCAAAAAGAGAATTAGGCTTTGAATAAACTCAGAAATGAATGAAAACTGAAACTATCTCATGCAACCAAAGAGAAAACCTTAGTCTTGCTTTATCCTTCTATTCTCCCCTTTGTTTCATCTTCTCATTCATATTTTATTCTTTCCAAATAAGTTGAAGTAGTTAAACTACTTTCTTTAGTTAAGTTATTTTGATTTAACTAATTAGTTTAGGAGAAATAAATAATAAGAATATAGTTAAGGGTCTTTAATTAATAATAACTAGGTAGGTGGGACCCCTTGTGACTCCTGTCATTTCTTCTTTTCAAATCATAAAATATAACACAAAAAGGATAATCATTTTAACCACATGTCACCCTTGTAGATCCCTTAAATATCCTCTAAACTGGATATTTAAATATCAGAAATAATTAATATCATATCCAAAAATATATAAATATCCACATCATCCACGTTATCCACAAAATACCAAAACGGAGCTTGTTGTCCAAACATTATGAAAACCACTAGCACTATCTTCATCAACTGAAATCATGAAAACATAATCTAAAAACCATACTTGCCACTTTGGGAGGCATTTTTTCTTTTTTCACTGTTGTTTCCCTTTGATTTCTCAGAAGTATCTCGTGGTTGGTTAGACCCTTGGGGTTGTATCTCGTTGATCACATGGGAACAATAATCCTTCAAATGCATGCGGGAGGACACATATTTTGAGGAAACATCAGAGGGAGAAGAAGTGGAGGCAACTGCTTTTCCTTTATCTTTCATAGGTTGAGGAATATCAGTTTTTAGTCTCTTACTGCATGTGAATATTGAACAGGAAATAAGAGAAATCTGGACATTGGGGTTGACAGGTGGTGGGAAAGGTAATAACATATTGGGCCAACCACGATGGTAAGAGACAGTCGGGTTGATGATCTATTTCCATCCATCATTTGCGGGGACTTCCGGTTGCAAGGACACATGTGGAGGAATGGGAATGCCAGGGATGTTCTGAGGATGGAAATGAGGTCTTTCTGGCCGAGGGTGCACTATTCCATGACCAATATAGTTAAAGAACCCATCTTGGAACAGTTTGTTCAATTCTTGGGGATCAGCATCAAAATGGATGGAAAATCTAGGCCTTCTAGGACCTCGGTTCCAATTTCTTTTGCCTCTGTTATTTCTCTCATTGTTGCCCCTACTGAAAAATCTCATCATGTAGCATCAGTTCATTAGTAATGAAGCTCTTAATAAACCATACATGACACTATTCTTACATGAATCAAAAATTGGCTCAATAATTGACACGAGATACATGCAAATCCATCCATAACAAACCATTCATTAACTGCCAAGTGAACAGGGGGTGATAGGCTTCCTGGAAAATATGGAGGGAATGTAATTAGAAAAAAGTGGTATAATGATAGGGGATTAATACATGAATATTTTTCAGCAATTAATCAACAATTCACTGTGTAATAAAGTATCAAAATATCAGTCACCAACCCTTGTTGTGTTATCCCTTTGTTTTTTTTACACATACTTTTCCTTTTCAATTTATTTCACAGAACAAGGATGAAATAAGTGAAATTGGGATTATAAGGGGAATGTAATGAGAGAAAAATGATAGAATGACAAGGAATTGATATGGATACTATTCAATTGAAAATAAATCAAAACATGCGATCAAAACATATCTTTGTACAGACCTTCAAAGTTTAGCAGTGTTCACTTTTTCAAAACAATAATTTAAACTGTTAATTTCGTTGACAAATTGTTTGTTGGCTCCCAAACAATAATCTATATGCCTAGAATTATTTAATTACAGCGTCCATCGTATCCATATAATCATTATATGACATTCATAACAAACAAAACTTCAATCGCTATAAGAAACCACAATAGCCTTTGAGCCACAACCATACATTAACTCCAATGTTGAATCCTTTAAAACCAACAGAAACACACACAATGTTTTCGACCATTTATATCCATCATTTATTTCAACATTGTTCAGCACAATCAAACTGAACGTTATAACTCTTATTCGGGCCTCAAACAATTCGCACACAGGTGTCCCTTTTAATACAATCAACATAATGATTGAACCAAATAACATTCAATACTTAGAGTCTAAGCTTCAAATAAATAAGTGTATACGAACTTCTTCCAGAATTGCCAAACGAGGAACCCAACAAAATCGTGCCCAAGTAACCAAGCATTCACAGTGCTCCCATCAACCATCGAACTGGAGTAAAACAATATCAATGTAATATTTAGGGTTTAAGACAGCAAGTGGAAGGTATGAACAGGTGGTTTGACCAGAGGGTTTGGTATTCGAATATCGTAGACAGCTCATGCCCTATCACAATTTACCACATAACAATAATATGTAACAAAGCTCTCAGTTGTAAGGGTTTCCAAAATAACAGACAGACATTTCCAACATGAAACAAAATAAAGCCAATCCCTTTAATCAACACTGTAAAATGAGCAACCAAGAACAAACTCGTGCCCGACCAAAAAGCATGCATAATGATTCCATCAACTTCTGGATGGCATTAAATTCATGTTGTGTAATGTTTACCAGGCAGTGGTGAGGTTATATCAATCAACTAACAGCTCAAGTTTTTGCCAAGACAAGGCACGAAACACTTTAATCTTTCATCAGTTCTCATTAAAACCCACAAAGTTGAAATAATCTGTGTACACTAGCAACAGAGACGAACTTGGAGTGAGAAAACTTAATCACAGAGAACTTTATTTTCAATCCATAGGTAGGGTACTTGCAAAGCTTATAGCTTTGGCAAACCATGATAATCAATTTCAATAGAGAGACTAGACCCAAAACCCAAACCATAACAGAGCATGCTCCACTACAAATTTTATTCACAATTCCATGTAAGGATTACACACAGCAAGAAGAGCGTGACCATTTATCTTAAGAATGCCAACAGTCCAGAACCACCACCATGAGAAACCAAGGACGCAAACAGAAATACACAGTTCAAAAGTATCATAACAGCTTAAGAATCACATAGACCGCGAGCAACCAGAGCCAAAAATTGATTCAAAGGGCAAAGTAACTATCATGGATGGAAGAGTAAGAAAACCCATACCTGGAAAAGCATGCGTGAGGAAAAACAAGATTGTAATGTCAAACTTCTTTAAAATAACAATGTGTTAGGAACATAACCCAATGTGCAACCATTTATTAAACTCAAACAAGGCGCATAACCATAGTAGCAAGGGTCAAGAACACCCACCCTTTGTCATAACAATACAATATTAGAACTTTAGTATAGTTATTTTATCCAAAAGGGTAACATTATTAACTTCTATCAAAGGTCATCCAAACCATTTAATGCCATGTTTAGTACAATATTAAAACCAAAATTGTATTATAATTCTTTCATACACAAGGCAGACTTAACATAGTCTGTCAGAGATCATCAAAGCCATTTAGTGTCATGTTTTAATACGCAACCACCACATGTAACCACAACATTTTAAACCATGATTTGAAAAAAATGAATTGTTGAATACTTTGTCAGTACCATCACATAGGCAAACAAAATATGAGCGATGCATATCCACCATACTGCCATGAGTCTAACAAGGGGGTCCCGCCTATTAGTTTATTATTAATATAGATAAATAATAAATCTGAGCAATCATTTGCGAGCATAGTATTCATCGTTTTGTTTTTTAAGCATCAGCAATGAGGACCTAAGCCTCTATGAAACCCCCATGAAAGATGGTGCCCAAGCTTTCCTCTCCCAATGCTTACATTATCATCATTTTTCCCTTCTCCAAACTCTCTTGGTGAACATACAAGTGAATGAGCCTCCAAATGCCCTATGTGCCCTTCTTAAGGAATCATAAGGAAACCTAAAAAGGGGATGGCTAGAATCATCCCAAGCCATCCCTAATCAATGGTTGAGATATTTCAAAAAGAATCTCAACTCAAAACCCAATTTCGGTTAAGTTTCCATAGTTCACTTTATGTCCCCCAATTCACCCACAAAGTGAATTAATAGTCATTTTTCACTCAAGTGACAAATTTCACCCTTTTGACTTAGGGAAATGTCAAAGTGAAATTAGACATAAAGTATAAGGCACAATGGGTCAAATATTTCCCTCTTGTGGTTAGAGACCCACAACCACAAGTAGACCACTTTCCAAAGTACCCAAATCTCAACAATGAGCTCATTAAGTCATAAAGTGACTTTATAACTTAAAGTGACTTAGGAAGCTTAAGTAAAGGTGGAGATTTAATCTCCACTCTTGATCTTGGTTGGCTAAGATCTAATCCTAGACATTGGTTCCTAGGTTAGCCTAAGGATGAGGCTAAAGGAAAAAAGGAGGGAAAAGGCATTCACTCCACTAGAGTTAGAGTGAAGAGAGGAAGAGGTGTTGATTTTATGATAATTGCGGGAGGTATTAATCTCCATGTGTAACCTTTGGCTAGAATAGAATATTCTGGAAGCAAGAGAACCCCTAAACATATGTGTAAAAACCCTAGAAGACAAGTGGGTTCAGTAAAAGAATTAATATTAAAGTATTATCCTCTAAAAGGACAAGTCGGCCCAGACAAGTGACAAAAACCACTATAAATAGAGGGCGCTCTAGCTCATTTGTACTCACTCACCTCATTCACCCTCTCAAGTATGGTGCAAGTTTGGAGCTGCAGCTGCAAGGATGGAAGGTGGATCTTCTAGGGTGGTTCTTGGTCTCTCTCTCTAGCACTATCTAGCCTAAGATATGTGCCCTACCTTCTAGTATCTCTTGGTGGTATTCTTGGTGACATTCTTGGTGGTATTCTAATATTCTTGGTGGTATTCTTGGTAACTGCAACTGAGTATTGTTCTTGTTCTATGGCTTTCGTACTTTTTGTTTGGTGAGCTATCTTTGGAGGAAGATGTGCTCTCTTGGTTATCTGTTGGTTCTAGTGTTGCTTCCGGAATAATTCTATCTAGAAAAGGTTATGGTGCTCGAGGGTGGTTGTGTGCCTATGGTTGGGTGAAAATAGTGATATTGTTTATGGTAAAATGAGAACATTGAATATTTTAACAGGTTATGGGCCCACACTACCTTCATAACAATCTAACCACTGGAAGGTAGAGTGGGAGTTCTTTGTCAAGCTCGTTATAGCATCAGTTGCAGTTGCAACTAGGGTTTCTGATTTTGCAGCTACAACAAACTCTAATATAATTCTTTGGGAACCTTAATTGAAGCATTGAACCTAATTTTTGGATATTCTAGTGCTCCCTAGCCTAGCGCACCCTCTCGTGTCCTTAGCCATCAAAAATGTCAAGTTTGAGTTTTTTGTCAAAGTCAAATTCAAAGGTTGGCTAGTCAAAGTAAAAAAGGTTGACTTTTAGTCAAAATCAATTTTGCGGTCAGTTGAAATTTCAAGGTTTCTAGCTTGCTCTAATCATTGAACCTTTTTTATTCATTTTCTAATCTCTTATTGTCAATATGGTGTCTAGTTTCAAATTACAAGACAAGTTGAACGATGTTGCAAATTTCAGAGGTGTGCACTTGTATATGTTTTTCATATTATATCATCCAGCAAAGCATGAGTGTGTTTTTTATGCAGGAGCATCGTCGGAAAGCAAGCATGCGCAAGTGGAAGACAGCTGGATATGCACCAGCCCACATTTTGAAGGCATTTTGAATTTGAAAAGATGAAACATTAATGTAATAGTTGGAGGGAAGTAATTTCCCTTAAATGTTTTAGGGGTTGTAATGCAGATATTGAGCACAGCTCTCATATG
>JASDQU011247691.1:0-19602 GCA_032191745.1 Picea mariana
ATGTGGTTGCTACCATGCCTTGTTTGGGGCTATTGGAGTTGATGCCAAAAATATAGATGTTGAGAGGGAGAAGTTTTGGATTAGGTAGGGGTGGAACAACATAAACAATGTGCAAAAGCATTTCCCACAACAACATGTTTATTCAAAAAGGTTTGAAGGCTTGAATCCAAAAGTCCTTTCTTACTCTTCATAAATGAATGCTGATTATTTTTTCTTCTTTAGGGATGTAAATATTATTACCTATTACTACAACTTTAGGATAGAACCAACCTTGATTTCCTATAAATCTTCTTGAATCAAATGGGTATATCCACTTTCTGATAAACCTGTTATGAATCAAATGGGCATATACACTTTTGTAGATAATGATTTTGAGAAGATGAGAATTAGGCAGTGACCTTATAATATGCAACTAAGGAACAAGTGGATACATCCACTCTCTTAAATGGTGAGGTTGAGAATTAGATGGTATCCTTAGGAGGTTAAATCTTTTCTTTATTCCTTTGGGGATGTAAATATAATTATCATTTACTCAAAGTTTAGGAAATGAACCAACCATGTTTTCTTGTAAGTTTTCCATGAATCAAATGGGTATATCTACTTTTGTAGATGAAGATTTTGAGAAGTTGAGAATTAGATAGTGACCTTGTGATATGCAACCAAAAATCAAGTGGGTACATTCTCTTTCTTAAATGGTGATTTTGTGAATTGGATGGAAATGTTGAGCGGTGCAATCATGAATCTCAATTACAAGGCCAAACGTTCATGGTGATTTATTTTGACATGGTTTGTAGGAAAATGAAGAAATTTCCACCCTTGAAAGAAAATTGCTTAAATAGGTTTATTTTATTTTATTTTATTTTATTGGATGGCTCTAATGCGTGCTCAAAATCAATTCTTGGAGTCTGATGTCCTTTAGATGACAAAAAGTTATTTATATTTTTATAAAACATGTAATTCAAAATATTTTAGTATAGTTTAGTGTGTAATGATGAATACTCGTGTTTAATTTTTATCAAACTTCTAGGGGAATTATATCAATGAACATATTTATTTCATTAGTGCATAATTTAGATGCCTATATGCATTCAAGTTTTAAACTTAACAATATGATTTGACTTTATATTTAAAGTAGTTTCATTACTTTTGATCAATAATCAAAGTAGTCGGACTTGGACTCGGCTTGCTTGGAATCAACACAATTTGTAAAATATTCAAATTCTAATTAAAATATATTATGGTGCACAATAATTTTCCAAATATGCCGAAAGATGCAAATAGTTAAAATCAATACATTTTATAAATGCTATTTATAAAGTAAACTTAAAAGTTTGAAACTTTTTGATAGATTGAACATAATGGATGACTCTAATTTGGGAAATTCTACTTCCAATGGATAAAACAATGTGCATTTTCCATTTGCAAATTCATAGATATCCATCACAAATGGATTCCCCTCTTCTCTAACATCTACATAGTAGGCAAGGTGTATATACCAAATTAAGTCCAAAATTATACACACAATGATTGATAAATGAAGGTGACCAAGCGTTTGAACATATTTGAAGAGTCTTTTCATAACCATGGTGACCAAGCGTTTGAACATATTTGAAGAGTCTTTTCATAACCATGAATTAGTAATAGAGAATCCATAATAAAATTTGTAGAGCAAATATTGATATCTCCCGATCCCATCAAAACTGATAGAGAGATATGCAAGAGTGTTATAATGTCCCCAACTAGGCTAGGGTAAAATATTATGTTTATTGTCCAAAAATTATAGTTTGTCTTTGTGTAAATTTGACAAACACTTGTATTAAGGTTGCTGCTAACTTCTTCCAAATAGTTTGCATATGTTTCCAGGACAAGAATTTTGTCAAATATATTGCATGCATCCATTACACAAAAAATAAAGAAGATAATAATGACATCATATTACGGTTTGAAACCCACAAATCACAAATATATCTAATGGTTGTAATAATAGCTGCAAAATAATCCTAAACACACATATATAATGGCTGCAAGGAAGATGTAATGTCCACTAACATAAAACAACTCAAACATACAACCTGGAATGCTAATGATGTCAACTACTCCAAGGATATTCTATCCTCCCATGACCTGCTTCAATGCCACCGCTCTGCAAATAATCATCCAAACCTACATATCTGACCCGAATTGACTGCTATGATTGTCAAACTCCTTATAGAGGTCCTCACGGGACAAGGCTGTGCATCTAGCGGGGCCTCGCGGGACACTCGTCTTCAACTAGTGAGGATGTCTCCATATATGACTTCCCGAAACTCTCATGGTACTTGGAAGATCCAAAATCAGCCTCTCCCACAAAGATCTGTAATTCCCTGTGCTAGCCGATATGTGTTCAACTGAGAAAAACTCTAAATTGAACTCCAATGGAGTCCTGGATGGATCCCTCCCTTGTCTAGCTAGGGTGGATATTGCACCACCGAAACCAAATTGCAATGAAGGGTTTTTCTAAACCCTAACAAAACAATTTCTCGAAGAGCACTTGAAAATGAGAGATCAAATCATAATGCCAAGGTGAAGGGTTACCCTTCCTCCGGGACTTCTAGATCTTTCCCCTTTTTGACCAAATCAAACCCTCACTTCATTTTCCCTTAAATTTTATTTAAACAAAATTATTTATTTTTATTTAATGTCACTTTAGGATTTGTCATCTTTTTAACCTAGTGACACCAATTAAACCTTCGTGACTCCCTTTTCATTGCTAACTATATCCTATGGGATTCGTATAGGCTACTAAGTCATCATCCGTCCTGATCAATTGGAAGGGGATATTAGAGTCCTCCCTTCCCAAGATTCCTTGTCCTCAAGAAACTTCAGAATAGGGTGATGTAAGATATGCTGTCCTTCTTAAGTGTCATCCTCTATGGGAAATACTCTCCATATGACCAAGTATTATCAAATGAATCTTCTTCTCAACCTATGCTCCTTGACATTAACAATCCTCTTGAGGGTCAGGACCAACTTCCCTTCCTCATCTAGTGGAGGAATATCTACCGAAGCGGTGACTTGTTGTCCCAATTCCTTATTGAGGCATGATACATGGAAGGATACATATTCTGTTGATTCTAAGCGACCTGCAAATTATCCTTCAGGACTCTCAAGATGTACTGGCTTTCCTGCAACCAATATTTGGCCTTGGGACCTCTACTCTCTCCAAATTCCAAATCCACAAATGATGGGGCAACATAGCCATACAATTCTATAAATGGTATCATCCTAATGGACATGTGATGAGTGGTATTGTAATAATGATCCTTGATATGAAACCACTTTATCTAGGCTCACTACCATCCTGACACATAGTTCCTCAGGTACCCCTCAATCCATTTG
The DNA here is from genome assembly GCA_032191745.1 of Picea mariana. Classification (NCBI taxonomy): domain Eukaryota; kingdom Viridiplantae; phylum Streptophyta; class Pinopsida; order Pinales; family Pinaceae; genus Picea; species Picea mariana. The sequence continues at coordinate 3,379 of JASDQU011247691.1, forward strand.
TTTACTGTCTCGGTCTTCCCATCTGTATTGGGGTGATAGCTAGTACTGGGTGTCAACTCTGTCCTAGATGACCTGGATAACTCCTGCCCAAATGTACTAAGGAACCTGCTATCCCGGTCACTAACTATGTTCCTCAGAAGACCATGTAGTCTGAATACCTCCCTAAAGAATAGGTCTGCTACCTGAGATGCATTGTACTATGAAGGAATGGAAAATAAGTGCACATATTTATTCAATATATCTGCTACCACGTAGATACAATCCCTGCCCTATACCTTTGGTAACCCTGTAATGAAGTCCATGGAAATGATTTCCCACTTCTGTTCTAAAATCGACAATGGCTAAAGTAGACCTACAGGATGTGTAAGATCTAAATTTTTTTACTGGGAAGTCATGCACTCTCTCACATGAATAAGTACATCCTCCTTTAGACTCTTCTAGAAGAATATCTCTCTTACCTGCTTGTAGGTCTTCATATACCCCTGGTTCCCTACTAGTGGTGTGTTATGTATTGCCCTCAAAATATTGTCCTTGAGTGTGGACTTAGGGACAAGATAGATCCTGTATTTGTAGTACATGATGTAATCCACTACCCTATACCTTTTATATTGAATACTTCCCTCCATCAACTCACAAGAAAAGGTATTCTTGGAGTATTCTACCAAAATAATGGACTTCTAGTTTGTTGAAATTTCTATCATGGAGAAAGCTACAAGTATCCTGGATAGGGCGTAATCGACCATGTTCTTCTCCCCCTTTACATAATCAATGTCAAAATCACATGCTTGCAATTTACTCACCCATTTATGTTTCCGCTCATTCAGGTCTCACTGCTCCAAGAAATATCTCAAGCTATTGTGGTCAGTCCTAACCATGAAGTGTCCTCCCACTAGGTACTTTATGAACTTGGCCAATGCATGCATGATGGCCAACATGTCCTTATCATGGATTGGGTAGATCTTCTTTGGCTCCCTTATCATTCTTCTCTCTCGAAATATATCGGGTGTCGGTTCCTTATCAACATCGCTACTATCTCCTCATTGGATGCGTCGCACTCCAGGACAAAGGGTTGTGTGAAGCCCAGGAGTGATAATAATGGGCAGGTGCTCATCACCTTCTTTAGAATGTCGAATGCTACCTGTTCATATTCTGACCATCGAAATGACCCTTTCTTGGTTAGGTCTATTAATGACACAACCAATTGTGAGAATCCTTTCATAAAGCATCTATAATAGCTACATATCCTGAAGAATCCTCATAGCTCTATGAGTGATTTTGGGGTGGGCCAATATAAGATCAGCTGGATCTTCTCCTAATGCACCTTTACTCCCTCAAAAATAATCATGTGCCCTAGATAGAGGATATCTACCAACCCAAACTCGCACTTTGCCTCCTTGGAAAAAAGCGATCGTTCCTCCATAATGGTGAGAATCTTATCCACATGCTTTAGATGTTCCTCCCAAGTCCCGGTGTAGATCAAAAGATCATCAATGAACACTAGTAAATATTTCCTCAATTGCTTGTTGAAGATGTGGTTCATACATGATTGGAATATAGCAAGTGCATTATTCATCCTGAAGGGAATGAATAGAAACTTGTAGTGCACATAGTGACACCCGAAGGATGTCTTGTGGATGTACTCCTCTATGACCCAAATCTGATGGTACCCCGATTGAAGATCAATCTTTGAGAATTAAGCCGCCCCATGCAACTCATCTATCAAGTTGTCAATCTTGGCTATTGGGTACCTATTTTTGATGGTCTTCTTGTTCAAACACTTGTAGTTGATGCACATCCTCATCGTTCCATACTTCTTCTTTACCAATACCACATAAGAAGCGAAGGGACTAGAACTAGGCCTGATGTGCCCCATCTCTAGAAACTCCTTTATGGAATTTTATATTCTATTCTTGAACTTCTTTAGATGCTTGTATGGTGTGGTGATCACATTCTTCGACCCCTCTTCTATCTCAATGACATTCTTAAATCCTCTGTCACATGGTCTCCCTGCTGGTAATGGTTTAAATACCCTTTCATGTTTCCAAGCAATTCTTGGATATCCGCATGGTAATGATGGTGATCCTATGATGGCTTCTCCATGGTGATCAAGCACTCTACTGTGCAAGCCACATCCATGTGTCTAAAAAGTGCCTCCATGCATTGATTAGACATTATCCTAGGGGCACCTGTCGACAAACCTCTTAGGATGATTAACTGTCCACCCTTGTCCTGAAACTCCATCCTCATGTCTTGATAATTCATGTGGATATCTCCCAATGAGTACAACCATTGAAATCCCAAAACCACATTAGTATCCACTAAATATACAACATAAAAGTCACTGGTCAACGTATAGTTGCCCAATGCTACTTTCAATCCCCTGAGCCTCTGAGTACATGCCATGTTGTACCCATTTGCTATGACCACATTGAATATGTTGAAGTCCTTTATAGGGATTTGTCTCATGTTGACCAGTGCAACATCAATGAATTTGTGGGTGACCCCACCATTAATCAGTGTCATAACCCTCTACCCATGCAAGATGCCTCTAGCCCTAAAGGTGTAATATTTGGGAACTGATGAAATTATGGTGATGGTCACTCCCTTAGCACTATCCTTCAATGGTGCCTGCTATGTAGCATCGATGTGTGATGGCTCACCAAAGTTCTATACAATTCCCTCATAATCACCATCATCCTCCTCGTTAGAAACCACCTCAATATAATGGAATTTGCCTTTTCCCATACACTAATGACCCAATTCCCGTGACTCTTTGCAACTGTAGAAAAGATTCTTCCTCATCTCTCTTCGATTTTACTCATCCAACCTGTCCTTCCCTGTCCATGTCTTATGGGGAGGTTTTAACACCTGACCCTTCTATGGGATAAATGTTTTTTCCAATGTCTTCTTGGGGACTGTGTCTTCCATATCCTCGGTCTTCATGATAGCTTCCTATAGTGTGTTTGTATTTAAATCCTTAACCCAACCTCTTAAGGGTTCAACAGAGCCCTCTATGAATAAGATCACCAGTCTTTGCTCAAAAATATCAGTCACCATGACTATCATCCACTGGAATGATGTGAAATAAGCCTTTGGCGTACCTGTCTGCCTCAGCTTCTCCAACTCCTTGAAGTGGATCTTAGGATCCTTCCTATTGAACCTATCCATCAATATTTGGGTGAAATCCTCACATGATGTGATGTTGGAATGACCCAATGTTAATAGACCATGGTACCACCACTCACGAGCCTCTCCATCCAAGTGTAGGGTCAAAAACTTGATTGCCTCTGCCTCTGTCACCGGGTTAAGCTAGAAATAAGTGTCCAATTTATGTACCCATGCTCAGGATATGCACCTATCAGATCCTTCAAAATATGAGATAATAATCTTCCCCAATTTGTGCAGAAGATCGAAATTGTGTCGATTTTGGCCCGCCCTAGGTTTTTTCCTTGTCTTGAGGTTGCAGTAGTCATTGTAAGACATGGATTCTTAGGCTCCTTCTTCTAGCAATTGATACTCCATAAATTAGGAGTTCATTTTGTCAACCAACTCCTGTTGTTCCTATGCTCCTATAGGTTTCTCCTCAAGGAATGGTGGAAATAATGGTTTGGGTACCTTTCTGCTACTTGCTCGGAAGACACTTTGTGCCATGACATAGGTATTACCCCCTTCATGAGTCCTACCACCTCTATGGATGGCCTCTGCATGGTTCCCATTGGTACCTCCCTAGTTTGGGTTTGCTTGGTTGCCGAAAAAGAACTATGTTATGAATTATGTTAATTGTTGCTACCCATTAGGTATGCTTTCCAACAACTGTATGGTCCCATCTTTGGGATAATCCCTCATAACGCCCTCTACTTCTACCTCTTCTGATAAATCTAATCCTGGGGTCGGTTTTTTCCCTTGTCTTGTAGTTTTCCTTGGCATTAACGCCTCAAGAAATCATAGGCTGGCAAGATCACCAACTCTGATACCACTGTAATGTCCCCAAATAGTCTAGGGTAGACTATTGTGTTTACTGTCCAAAAATTGTAGTTTCTTTTTGTGTAAATTTGACAAACACTTGTATTAAGGCTGTTTCTAAATTCTTACAAAGAGTTTGCATATGTTTCAAGGATAATAATTTTTTCAAATATATTGCATGCATCCATTACACAAAAAATAGAGAAGATAACAATTGCATCTTATTATGGTTTGAAACCCCCAAATCACAAAGATATCTAATGAATGTAATAAAAGATGAAAAATACTCCTAAACACAAGAATCTAATGGTTGCAAGGCAACTGCAATGTCCACTAACAAAAAACAACTCAAACAGAAAACCTGGAATGATGTTAATGATGTCAACTACTCTAAGGCTCTTCTAGCCTCCTGCAGCCTGTTTCAACACCGTCACTCTGCAAATAATCATCCAACCTTATGGATCTAACCTGAATGGACTGATGTTATCGTCAAACCCCTTATAGAGGTCCTCACAGGACAAGGCTTTGCATCTAGCAGGGTCTCGTGGGACACTCGTCTTCAACCAATGAGAATGTCTCCAGATATGACCTCCCAAAACCCTCCTGGTACCTGCAAGATCCACAATCGACCTCTCTCGCAAAGCTCCGTAATTCCCTATGCTAGTCAATATTCCTTCAACTGAGAACAAACCTCAAATTGATCTCCAATGGAATCCTAGATGGACCCCTCCCTTGTCTATAGGGTGGATATTGCACCACCGAAACCAAACTACAATGATGGAAGGGTTGTTAGATTTTCATTAGTTTTGTTAACATCAGATTTACCATAGCATTTTCATATTCTTTTAACATTCAATAATCATTTAATGAAATATATAAGAAATAGATAAAAAGGCACAAGAATACACAAATATTTATCCTAGGAAAACCCCAAACTCGGGGGAAAACCGAACCAACTTTTCTTAGAGAGAATCTTTCCAATACAACCATGAACAAGCTCTAATCACAAGAGCAAAACAACAATGAAGAAACCCTGATAACATATACTTATCTATTATTCTTCTCAAACCCTAGTGAGTTTATACAACTGAGCAACACCACAAAACTGATGCAAGATAGGTGCATCACTAGAGCAATATAGAGCACCACAGAATTGACACAACAACTGGAACTGCAACTGTGACTGCAACTGCAAATGGCATGAAGCAAATTTGTAGTACCACACAACTTTAGCGAAAATCCTATAGAGGTAGCACACAATATAAATCACCAAGAGCCACCAAGAATATCCTTCCCAAAGTGGGGTGCACTCTCCGAGAGAACCAAAGACTAGTAATAGTGAAACTACTGCAGCTGCAACTAAGACTGCATAGTGTGCACTGTAGAAGAAGAATTGTTTGACTGTACAAATGAACTGAATCGTACTTGTATTTATACTAATTTGGGCACATGTCTAGGGCTGAGTTCTTATTCCGGGTCTTCAAATTTACTTTATTATTTCACTGGGCTGACTTCTCTTCTTAGGAATTATATTTCCACTTTATTATTATTTCCCGTGGGCCGACTTCTCTTCTATGGTATTTTATTTTTACTTTATTCTTTTCAGGGGTGTTCTTAAACTATTTAATGGTATTCCTTTGACTTCTTGTAATCTTCTTCTTCTCTAAGAAAATTTGTCCAGGAGGAAAATACCTCCTGCAACTACCAAAACATCAACAATTCCTCTTAGCTAGGGAGGTATCTTTCCACAATGTCTTCATATAGTAGTCCACTAACTACTCTTCTATCAACTAGTAACACACAACTACTACCATGCCATCAGTGGCTCAAATCATCTACCATAGTTTCTATGACTATGCGACAATCAACCAATAGAACACAATTACTTCCAAGCATTCTGGTAGTCTCCACGGAAATCAACTAGTAGCACACAACTACTGCAATGCCATCCAATGGAACACAAATGCTGCCAAGTCATAGTAGTACACAACTACTGTCATTGTGGTACACAACCACTGCTATAGTAGTACACAACTACTGTCCAATGATACACAATCACTGCTAGTGGTACACAACCATCATTGTAGTACACAACTACTGTCCAGTGATACATAATCATCACTAGTGGTACACAAACACCGTAGTAGTACACAACTATTGTCTAGTGACACACAATCACTGCCAGTGGTACACAACCACCATAGTAGCACAAAACTACTATCCACTGACACACAACCACCGCGAGTGGTACATAACCACCATAGTAGCACACAACTACTGTCCAGTGACACACAATCACTGCCAGTGGTACATAACCACCATAGTAGCACACAAATACTGTCCAATGACACACAATCACCTCCATAGTATCCAAGACTATGCTGTGATGTTTCTCCTCTCCTAATAGTCTTATTCACACCTAACCACCTCGCATGACATAGGAAAGACTAATATCCGACATTACATTACCCCCTCATTCACCTCACATGACCGATCTAGGGAACCCTTGGACGGAGGGGTTATCCAGTCGGAGGAGAAAAAACACACCTTCCTCTCAATGAGGGTGGGAATTCTGCATCATGCCAATCTTGTCTCTAAAGTACTCATACTTCACTCTAGACATAGGCTTGATGAGAATGTCCGCTATCTGCTCATCTGTGGATATGTACCAGAGCTCCACAACTCCTCTTTGCATTGTGTATTGGATGTAATGTTATTTGATATCTATATGCTTCACACAACTTTGATTATCACAATACATCAAAGTTGGATCCAACTCTAGATCAAATATCCCTGCAAGCAGCTTCTAAAGCCACACTTCTTTATGACTTTCAACAGTAGTTGCGATATACTCTGCCCCTACTATACTGATTGCCATTGACATATGCTTCTTTCTTAACCATGAGATCATACTTGATCCCAAACTGAAGTAGCATCCAGATGTGCTTTTCCGGTCCACTACACTCCCTGCCTAGTCATAGTATGTATAATCCTATAACTTCACATCTCCATCCGAGACATATTTCAATCCATATCCAACTGTACCATGTAGGTACCTCAACACATGTTTTGCAACTATCCAATGTACATGTCTAGACTCAACCATGTTTAAAGTGTTCACTTCAAAACATATGTCTAGCCTGGTGTTAATAAGGTACATCAAGGATCTGATCAATTGTTTGTACATTGTGGGATCCACCAAATTGAATATGAATCACTCAATATCTTTATATTTATCATCATAGGTGTGGCCATGGACTTATAGTTCATCATCCCGAATCTCTGCAAGATCTCAACAATATATTTTCCTTGGCTAAGGAAGATCTCATATGGTCTTTGCCACACCTATGATCCCAAGAAATAATGCATTAGACCTAGATCCTTCATCTCAAACTTTGAAGTGAGTTCCCTCTTGCACCCATATCTGAGATTCTCATCCCTTGTAAGAAACATGTCATCCAATATCAAGCGGAAACCATCCCCAATCTCATCAAAATAACTGTCTAGCATATCCTTCCCTCGATGCCTGCTTAATCTCATACAAAGAATTCGTCAATATTTAGACATGATACTTCTTCTCATGTATCTTGTGGCTACTCTATGTACACTTCTTCTAGCTATTGGAACAAGTTTTTCATTATAATATTCTCCCTCTTGTTGGGAGAATCCTCTGGCCACAAATCAAGCTTTGTACATCTCTATGCTACCATTTTCAACATGATTTATATTGTAGATCAACTTGGAAGTCACCACTGACTTCCCTTCTAGTCTCAGAACCAAGGAAAAATTCATATCCCAATCCTTCTGACTAGCTTCCTCCTTTGTCACTAAAACAAGGGAATCCTCCTAGGAGGTCTCATATCTCTTCGAAGCCTTTGAAGCTTTGATCTAGCCTCCGTAACTCATGGCACCTATCTATTAGTCCTCGAAGACGTCTATCTCTCCCATCTAAATCTGAGGAGGAATAATGTTTGAATGAAAGTCTCTAAGCCACTGAATCTCTTTGAGATCAGGCTTACTCTGAGTCTGCACGCTCCCTTTGAAGCTTGAATCCCTCTGAGTCTATATAATCTCCAGAGCCATCTACTCTCTCTGCATGTGCTTACCTCCTTTGAAGTCTGATCTCCTTTGAACTATCTTGGGGAGGTTGCTCCTCCCCATTGGATCCTATGGGATGAATCCTTCTGAACTCTAGCTCCTTTTGAGCTAGTACTTGGTGAGGCTGCCTGCCTCACCACTGGTGGAGCCATTTCCTCCTCCTCATGATATGGATCATCAATGCCATATATCTATATCCCCTTTGCATCCTACAAAGTATCAAAGGAACATGCTGGTCTCTTTCTGGTCACTGCAACAATTTTGGGTAGGCCCTTCTGGCTCTACTAACTCTTCCTAATGATCTGAAGAGTGATCAACTAAATTGGAGGGATCTGTATGGTCATCTTCAGAGCCTTCTTCTATCTACAATCAATGTCTATATGAGATACTCTATATCCCACAAAAGTACCCTTCTTTCTAGAAGGTTTTGACTTCGTCCTTTTCTCCTTCACTACTTGGATGTGTATGATCATGTACACAACTCTATGTCAAGATAGTCTGCTCCATGTCTCAACTAGAGATCATATAATATGTTTCCTCTTGCAACTGTCATTATAACTCCCTCTTAGAGCTATCACCTGTGACTTGCCCAGAACAAGAGCAAAAATAAGAAAAAACAACAAACAAGAATAATACTCTTATAATAAGAACAATAATAAAAACAAGAACGAGAACAATCGTCACAATAGCTCCTTCTTAGAGCTATCACTTGTGACCTTCCTTGAACAAGAGTCAAACCAAAAAATACAATAACACGAAATACAAACAACACTCTTCCAGTGTTGTGACCAATCATTCCTCCATGGTAACCTACCTGGAACAAGAAACCAAGAACAACAACATCTCCATGGTAACCTCCATGGAATTTACAAGATAACCTTCTTGGAATAAGGTTAACAACCAAGAACATCTCCTAGAGGAGATTAATTTATCTTGTAAACAAGTGCATCATTAATACTGAACAATGAGATTTTACTCAATGATCATAATACCAACAATATTAAAGTGTTACTAAACATTTGATAGCAATAGTACTCAACAGTAATAGACTTCTAAATACTGTTGTTCTAGTTGTGACACTTACTTAAGTTATAGCAATATAAACTATCAAACTTGATATGCAAACATGAAATGCAAAACCTGGAGTCTAGTTGCTGCTGTCCCATTTTATTTGTTCTATATTGTAGAAGATATTATCACTGCTGCCTCCAACTCTTGGGCTTCCTCTGAGTGCACTAGATCTAAGATCCTTTTGGATCTACTGTCACTACTTGGATAAATGTCTTTTTTCCAAGTGTACGTCTCCTGCAAACAACCTCATATTATATACAAGTACATCATCCAACTTTGTCTTCTAATTTGAGACATTACATCAATAAGAAAAAGTTAGAAATCTGAATCAGAAGGTTCAATGTCCAGGAAAATGTCAACAAGCATGAAACCCTAAAAATTCAATTTTGACGAAAAGTCAATCTGAGAAGTGCAATAGGTGCGCTTAGAGTAGGGTGAGTTGATCAGTGGTGGAGTTTGTCCCAATCTACTTTATAACAAGTTCTCAATGAGCTTGAACAAAAAAACTGTGCAGTGTGTTATCACTCCAAGAAAATCCTTAGGGTTGTAGGCTAAGGATGCTTGGTAACTTAGAAATAATGGTTTTTATGTGTTTGGGATAATGGGGTCTTTAATGATCAATGAAATAAACAACTCATCACACATCTAAAAAAATAGTGCTTTCAGTAAACAATAATCAGATCAAGTAATTTGAAAGGGGGGATGAAGAACACTATTCTTGATTGCCAAATACAACTGAGTGTAGGGATTAATGCAAGATAGAGAGGAATCCCTTAATTTCAAGTCTATGAGCTCAATAAAGAGATAACAGTCTTCATGAACTAAAATAAACTGAAACAAAGTACAGAAAAGGAAAGATGGACAACTCTGATATTGAAAACGAAAGGAAACTGAACTTTATTTATGCAAAAAGAGTCTATACAGTGGCATAAAATATCTCCCAGTTTGAACCCTTGTCTCTTAGCAAAAATAGGCATTTATAGCCTCTTACAATCAGTTTTACAAATCCTAAAAACATGGATCTGTATCTAAAAATAGCAAGTCTAACTAAACAACTTGATAATAAAGATTTAACAACTAAACTAGCATTCGAATTGTCTTCAATTTCAAACTTCGACATCTGTATTCTTCAGTCTTCTAGAAACTGTGGTGTCATAAAACATGCATAGGCACCTATCTTGGCAGTTGGATTTCTTCAGTTGTTCATAGCATATACTTTAGGAGAGTTGTTTAGCATGCGATTCTCAAAAATCCCTCGAATCCATGATGCAGAGTCCTTTGCAAGCGAGCTGATATCCCCTTGATACTCTAGAACTTCTTTATAATCTGTAAAAATTGACCTGTTCCATCCTTGGCTTCCAAAAATGTTTTTCCTGCTTTCACCAGCTAACGGGCTTTATAATTCGCTGGTTAGCTAGTGAAAGCGCTGCCTTTCACCAGCTAACGAGTCATAAAATTTCGCTTTGCGTTGGTGAAAGCTCTGTCTGAGCCAAAAATGAACTTTCACCTCCAAAACACAATTTCAACAAAAACTCAATGTGTCTCTGATTTATCCCCTTGCATGTTAACAGCAACCTGAGCAAGCACTTTCAAATCTGGGTGGGATTTTTGCTTTTGTTTTTGCTTCAATCTTCTGATCCTCCTTTTAAGGCACTTTGCAAGCCACCATAGACTATTGTAATCTTTGGTGATCTTCTGTTTTCTTTTCTTCTCCTTGACACTTTCCTGAGCCAATTTTTCAAATGCAGCGTTGGTTTTTGCAAAGTTATCAGACAACTTTTTGTATCTTTCTTTGATTACCCATTCTAAGACCTCTTGCTGAGCGATTACATCTTTAAGATGCTTGATTTTCTGCACTTTCTTTGACTTAGTGCTCTTTGATGTTTCTCCTTCCTCAGTATGAGTAAAGATCTCATAATTCTGTGCAAACTCAGTTGACTGTTCAGGACTCTTGATGATAGGGCTCTCATCTTCTTGCTCTGGTTCTGAGTCTGTGTAGGGCAGGTTTAATACGTTTGTCTTCTTCTCTGTAAGCTACTCTGTAGGCTGCTCTGTGGTAGTTTCAAAGTTCAACCTTTTCTTTGACCTGTGGGATTTCACACCAGAGATTCTATCTTCTGGAGGTCCTGGTAGGGTCCTCCTCTTCCTCGAACTGCTTTGAGGAGTCAACTGTTTCTTTACACCTTTCCCCTGTTCATTTACGGGCTGAGTCTGAATTTCAAAACCCTCCCAAAATAGGAAATGCTGCCAGCTCCTTCCCTTCTATCTTAATTCCTCCAGAATGATCAATTTAATAAGGCCAAAGTGGCACAAAGTATTCTTCATGCTTAGGGGTTGAGCCCTGCTCATTTTTCAGACCTTAGTTAAACTCTTATGTAAGAAAAAAGGTAAATTGAGGAGCGTTTTACCTGTGAAATGGTCTAGGAGCTTGGAATGATACATCATGAGTTTGTCATACCTACCCTTCGAGGTTATGTAGAGTTGAATTCCCTTAAATAGATCCTTCCACTCATCTTCTAAATGGGAAACTTGCATGCTCTTTTTCCATGCATTATGCCTGAACTCTTCCTTTAAATAAGCTCTGAAATTTAAGTTTTTGGTGGTAGTAGTTTTGAACCAACTCTGGCCCGATCTTGGTAGTCTGGTCGCTGCAGTAATGGTAGCTTCATCTACAATGATCTCCAAGGACCCAATGCGAGCCTTATCCTCGTCGAATGTTTTAGCAAAAGCCTCAACTGTTGACTGATGACAACCATTCTGCAGTCTCTCAACAAATTCAATGCAACCTTCTTATGAGAAGTGCTTCTGTACTTCCGGATGCACCTGTAGGAAAGATAAACTATCTAACTCTTTCCTTAGTAAATACCCACTACGTCTCTTCACCATCTGCAACCCAAAATTCCCACCGATTCTGTACACACAATGCAACAACTGCTATTCGGGCTGAGGTCTTGCGCTATTGAAAGCACTTGACTCTGTCTTTCAACATTAGAAACTTAACAAACATTCGTGAACGATGCGTGATAGGGAAGCAATGATCTGATTTGATGTTGTCAGCCAGGTAGTACAGCTTATGTACCTACGTTAATGGATTTGAACTTGCCATCCACGATGCCATGATTGTGGAGCATGAGTTTCTGAACCAGATCCGATTTGTAATCCGATTTGAACGTGCAACTTGAGTTTTCATGATTATCCACTTTCACCAACACGTCCTTCTTGATTGCATGATGTGAGTTGATCGCATCATCATTTTATTTTTGAAACGTGGATAAACGCACGTGATTCCCACTTTCTCCAGCCAACGGCCCATGGAAAATGCCCCTTAGCTGTTGAAACTTACCGCTTTCACCAGTGCACAATCCCGTGGAAAACGCCCCTTAGCTGTTGAAAGTCATCACTTTCACCAGCGCACAACCCACAATAATGCTTCTTTGGATGTTTGAAAATCAACACTTTCACCAGCGCACAGACCTATGAGAGATGCTCCTTAGCTATTGAAAGTCGCCACTTTCACCAGCTAACACTCATCTTTTAAACACACGTTAGCTGTTGAAAGCATTTTATGAAAATTTTAAAGAGAAAACCTTTATGGGTCATCTTATTTCTAAGACAAAAATCAAAACCTAAGTTTTGCAGCTAGAAAAACTCAAAACTAAATTTGAGAAAACTACCAATAGCCATGCTATCCACCACAAAATGCAACCATAGGGACGAGTTTATTTTGGGAGCTAACACAGTGGCAAATTGCATGTGCAGTGGAAAATCTTAACATTGTGGAAAATCTCACGATCTTCCTTCCAACAATTAGACTGTTCTAAAGGAAACTGGCTCTGAACCCATTTTAGATTTTCATTAGTTTCGTTAACATTAGATTTACCATAGAATTTTTATCTTATTTTAACATTCAATAATCATATACTGAAATATATAAGCAATGAATAAATAATCACAACAAGACACATATATTTATCCTAGGAAAACCCCTATTTCGGAGGAAAAACCCAACCAACTGTTCTTAGAGAGAATCTTTGCAATACAACCATGAACACGCTCTAATCACAAGAGAAAACCAAAAATGAAGAAACACTGATAACATATACTTATCTCTTCTTATTGTCATACCATAACGAGGCTAGACAATTGAGCAACACCATAGAACTGGTGCAAGATAGGCGCACCACTAGAGTAAGATAGCTCACCACATAGCTAGCACAACTGGAAGCTGGTAAAAGAAAATGCAACCATAACTACAACTGAAACTGAGCAATACCACACAACCTTAGTGCAACTCCTCCAGAGTTAGTGCACAAGAGAAATCACCAAGATCCACCAAGAATATCCTTCCCCATGTGGGGCGCATTCTCCAAGAGAACCAGAGACCATAAATAATGAAACTGCTGCAATTGCCTATTGCACAATTCATAAAGAGAGCTGTCTAACTGTACAAATGAACTGACCCAAACTTGTATTTATACTAATATGGGTGTCTGTCTGGGGCCGAGTTATGATTCCGGGTCTTCAAATTTACTTTATTATTTCTGTGGGCCGAATTCTCTTCCTGGAAACTATATTTCCACTTTATTATTATTTCCTGTGGGACAACTTCTCTTATGTGGTCTTCTATTTTACTTTATTATTTTCTGGGGTGTTGGTCAACTGTTCAATGGTCTTCCTTGACTTCTTAAAATCTTCTTATTCTCTAAGAAAATTTGTCCAGGAGGAAAATACCTCCTGCAACTACCAAAACATCAACAAGGGTTTTGCTAAACCTTAACTAAACAATGGCTCCAAGAGCACTCGAAAATGAGAGATCAAATAATAATGCCAAGGTGAAGGGTCACCCCTCTATTTTTCCTTCCTCTGGGCCTTCTGTATGATTCCCCTTTTTGACTAAATCGAACCCTCACTTCATTTTCCCTCCAATTTTATTTAAACAAAATTGTTTATTTTTATTTAATGTCACTTTAATATTTTCCATCTTTTTAACCTAGTGACACTGAATAAACCTTAATGACTCCCTTTTCCTTGTTGACTATAACCTGCAAGATTCGTATAGGTTACGAAGTCATCCTCTGTCCTAATCAATTGGAAGGGGACATTACAAGTGTGTAGTAAGAACCTTGACAAACACAACCCCTAATGCTTGAAACATTATTTAGAGGAGGAACAAATTATGTTTCTTTTCCTGAACATGTAAAATCAATATATTATAGTTTAATGAATATATTTTCCTATTATATGTATGGTTTTATACTTTATAAAACAATTCACCAAAACTTCACAATGTTTTATAATTTAGTGAAAGATTTGCCAAGATTTTATAATTTGGTGAAATATCCACCAAGATTTTACAAGATTATATAATTCGGTAAAATATTCACCAAAACATTATATATACATATTACATTATTGACAAAATAGCCTTCAAATTTTCCTATGTATCATGTGGTTTCAATCATTTATTATACGTATAAATTTAGCGGGGGTTCTTAAAATTTTCTTTGGACTAGTGGATCAGTTAGCTTCACTTTAGGCATATACAAGGGTAGAGTGTGCAAGAGTACACCACCAAGTTAAAAAAAATGTGATTGTGTTGGGTATATCTCCCAAGAACCCAGATGTACTGATGTACTCCGTCAAGTATCCGGGGGTTCTATGCAATCATTTACTGAAGAAAGTGATACTCTTCAAACCTAGGACAATTGATGAGGCCTATGTGCAAGCAAAGTACTTGGATAATATATAAAATATGAAAGGAAAACTAAGTGGTTTCAAACAAAAATACCACCAATATGCTTCCAAGGAGGGGAAGAAGAAGTGGAAAGGAAAGGACAAGAAGACAACAACCATTTCACATCAGTGCAATGATTTGAACAACCATTGTAACCATTGTAATATCAATGGTCAAACCAAAGATAAGTGTTGGAAGTTCTTACTCCCTCTCACCTAGGGGTAACTAAAGGATATTTTTTCTCCACTATCCACATTATTGATATTAGTTTTGATGATGACATTCCAAATTCTCCACAAATATTTGCCCATAGATGCCCGCCATTGTATTCTCATCTCACTCACATAAGATGATATGGTGCATGACACACATGGGGTATCCTCATCTGTTACTTCATATCGAGTGATAATATTCAATGTTTTGGGAATGAAAATGGTGATCATGGGTGGAATTTGATTATGTATCATGATGGTTTGAATTTACAAATTTTTTCTTGTTTCACATTGGTGGTATCATCATCTCTTAGTCAAGTGTTGTCACTCCTGGGAAAATTTGTACTACTGGGGTCCTTGATATGGGTAATGTGTCCATATCCCATTCCATACATAACACACTCCATATCTTCCCTCTCAGTTATCCTATTTTTTAGGTTGGTCATCACATGTCACCTACAAAGGTTAATTCCTCATAATTCCATGAGAAGAAGGAGCTAGAATGCTTGAGGTTGATGCAACTTGATATAAAATAATAATAATAAATAAGATAGAAAGATCAAATGATATAACTAAAAATGCAAAGCAAAGCGAAGAGAAAGAAAAGCAAAGTTAGAAAACCAATTAAGAATGAGAAGCATGAGCTCTACCCCCTCGCTAAGAGGCCATCACCTAAGTCCTATGCATGGATACCTAACAAAAGGACTAATGAATGGAATTCAAAAGAAAAAAAAGGTTGAATGAATAAAGAAAAAGGAAAACAAGGGTTTGGAAAGACATAGTGGCGAGGAAAGGGTAGCTCATTAACAAAGCACTCCCTCATACAAAGGCGCTCATGAGGATGGCTATCATACATAACCTTGCATGACTATGCCACCACCTATGAAGTAAACCCAAAATCATACCATATTCCATTACACACACTCCTTCATGGGTTTCTTTGGAAATACTCTTTATCTTGGGTACTAGCACACCTAATAGGGGTTAATAATGAATGTCCCATATCTAAACTTGGAAAATCGTATAAATTTATGTGCTAGTGTGAAGTTTGAAGAGGATACTTAATGTTATCTATGTAGTGCTTTTGCATTGACATGAATCACTTTATATGTTGTATTTGAATTTGTAGAGAATATAAAGACTCAC
>JASDQU011247692.1:28740-40204 GCA_032191745.1 Picea mariana
AAAGGATACTCCCCTTATTCTCCTCAACGGGCCAACTACTGCCTCAGATTAGGAAACACTCCCTCAAAAGGGGCATCAGAGCGTTGTAGCGCTCCCTAGGAATCTTGAGGGGAGCGCCAATGCTCCAAAGGTGGATAGCGCTCCTTCAGAGGGGCAGGAAAGCGTTATAACGCTCCCTGAGGCCTTATAGGGGAGCGCTAGTGCTCCTAAGGCTGATGTAGGGGAGCGCTCACCTTCAGAACCTTTGTTTAAGAGCTCTTCTCGGGTGATAAGAGTTCCTTGACTTCAGTTAACCAGTTCCCCTTCTCCAAATCAAGTGTATGAGATGTTTTAAGTGCCTCCTTAGTATCGTCGTTATGGCAGTATGCTTTGAACAACGTTTGCGACACTTGTGAACAACTTGCGACACTTGCGAAAGTTGTAAGGAAGATGCGACACTTACGACAATTGAGAGGAACATGCGACACTTATCCAGTTGAGTAATTTTGACGTGTAACAATGTTTGTAAGGAAGGGACCAGGGGAGTCCTTATGCAAGAAAGAGGTGTAGTCTTCTATGAATCCCGAAAGTTGAATGACCACGAAGCCAACTATGTGACCCATGATCTAGAACTAGCTGCCATAGTGCATGCCTTGAAAATGTGGAGGCATTACCTCCTGGGAAGGAAATTCGTACTCATGACAGACCACTGTGGATTACGACATCTATTTGACCAACCAAACTCAATGCTAGACAAGCTAGGTGGATGGCCCTTCTTAGTGAGTTTGATTTCAAAATCAAACATATCAAGGGAAAGGAAAATAAGGTGGCTGATGCCCTTAGCAGAAGTATGAAAACAATTCATTTGGCAGCGGTGAGCACCTGCGAGACCAACGTCAGGGAAAGAGTTAAGAATGCACAAGAAAAAGACACATTCTTCTAGATCATGACCTCGTACTTGGAGCAATAACCCACAGAGATAAAGTATGAAGGCTACCAGATGATAGATGGAGGCCTGCTAACTTATAGAAATAGATTGTATATTCCAGATTGTGACAACTTGAAGAGGTTCATAATGGATGAACTACATAAAATACCATATACTGGTCATCCAGGATACCAGAAGATGATCACGACCACTTGGAAACAATTATATTGGCCTGGATTGAAGAAAGACATAGCTAAGTACTTAGCCAAATGCATAGAATGCCAACAGGTTAAAGCAGAACACTGACACCTAGCAAGATTATTACAACCTCTACCAATCCCAGAATGGAAATGGGAAACAATTTCCATGGATTTCATCACCGGATTACCAACATCGACCAAACATAATGACACCATCATGGTAGTGGTGGATAAAATGAACAAGTCCGCTCATTTTATCCCCATCAAGTCGACTTGCAAGGTAATAGACATCGCCAAAATATTCATGAAGGAGATATTCAGACTACATGGTATGCCTAAAGAGATCATGTTTGACAGAGACACGGAATTTACTTCCAACTTTTGGAAATCCTTGATGGTTGGTCTGGAGACCAAATTACTATTTAGCACAACCTTTCATCCTCAAACCAATGGACAGACGGAAAGAGTGAATAAAATATTAGAAGACATGCTAAGGATGCATGTAATGCATCAACCCAAAAAGTGGGAAGATTCCCTGCCACTGGTGGAATTCGCTTACAACAATAGCTACCAAGAATCCCTGAAGATGAGCCCTTTCGAAGTCCTCTATGGTAGACCGTGCAATACTCCAGTCAATTGGAGTAATCCCATGAATATAGTTACTATTGGACCTGACATGTTGAAAGAAATGGAACAACAAGTGACTCAGATAAAACAAAATCTAAAGGTCGCTCAGAACAGATAGAAAAGTTATGTCGACCGAAAGAGAACTCTAAGAGAATTCAAGACGGGAGACCACGTATATCTCAGAGTTAGGCCCAGGAAGAGTTCCCAGAGGATGGGAGATTGTGCCAAGTTGACACCTCAGTATTGTGGACCCTTTGAAGTTTTAGATAGAGTGGGACTTGTAGCCTATAGGCTAGCACTTCCTCCCACAATAAAAGCACATAATGTTTTCCATGTTTCATTATTGAAGAAATATGTACATGATTTTAATCATATAATTGACTGGTCTATGATCCAGGTGGAACCGGAGGGAGAATACCTGCCAGAACCTCAATGCATACTAAACAGAAAGGAAACCCAAATCAGGAACTGAACCATTGCATAGGTCAAGGTGCAGTGGAAACATTTTGGCCCAGATGAGGCTGTGTGGGAAATGGAAGATGGCATGAAACAGGCATATCCGATTTTGTTTACTTCTGCACATACACATCATATTGATAGATAGAACATCGAGGACGATGTTCGTTTAAGAGGGAGGGAATTGTAACACCCTGTTTCCCCCAGCTTGTAAAAATAACTATATTGGCCAAGAACTATGGCAAACTCAAAGATGTGAATGTTTAATTTGACAGACCTTTGTATAAAAGGTCGATGAATGTAAATTATGTTATGAATACAAGTTTCATGACTGTTGGGAGGGGATGTGCTAAAATAGACCATGATGGCTAATGAGACGTGGCGAAAGGGACCTGGAATGGTTCCATTAACTTCCATTGAGCCAGTACCATACTGGTTTTTACTTGCTCAAAGACCAAAGCAACTCTTTGACCCTGGAATGGATTTATCGTCATATTGGTAGGTGGGGAGGCTCCTCAAGAGTTAATGAGGGGATGGGGGTGAACCGCCCATCCGTAAAATCTCTCAGACCTGACCACGGACGGGGAAATTCGCGCCACATGCAATCTTGTAGAGAAAAAGGCAAGAGAGGAAGTGTGGTAAAGGGTAGAGAGAGAGAGCGCGTGCGACATGGATCGCGGAAGAAAACTAGAGAAACTCTGGAAACACAGGGAGTTCTGAACATAGGAGAAGGAGAGTAATCTTTGTCCTGGATTATTTTTCTGTATCAGGAGAAGGAGAGTAACCTTCGTCCTTGACTTCCGTTGAGTTGGAAGTAGGAGACTGAATCTCAAAGCATCGTGGTCTAGCTCGGGGGTGGCTAGTGGTAAATCTGTTTGGAGTCACTAAGCCTATGGTTGGGTGGAAACAAGCACCCCTCTCAGCAGTTGCATCACGCTTGGTGGATATGATAAGTGTTTTATGCCTTGTATTTTGAATTGAATATCATGAATGCATGCTCATGTTTATATGCCCATAATGATTTCTATGTGGAATGATTGCCTGGTGTTTTAGACTGGAAATAATGGATGCACGTGTATACTTACATAGTTGGTTTCTGTGCAAATTATTAAGTATGGGGCATGAGTTCTCTCCACCGAGAATCGTCTTGTTTTCTTGATTCTCGTAATATTCTAGGAAGGCTCCTCGAGAGTACTCTTCCCCGGGAATTACCCCATAAACCTTGGAACCGTACCAAACCTTTACCTAGATACTCGACTAAGATCAAGGACAATTGCCCAAGAACCGTCTGAAGGTTCATGCGATCCGGGTCTGGAAATCTTATGCAAGAAAGAGTAGGTCTCTAAGGTCTCGAAGTCGTGGGAGTTTGAAGCTCCGAGAGGTTGAATTTCTTAATTCAAGCTCAGAAAGGATAGCGAGTCCAATTATCAAAAGAGAATACCCCATCGTTTGGTAGACGAATGGTCGGAATCCTTTCGGAAATACCCCAGATCTGTCAAGATCGATGGATCTAGAGGAGGAGCACAGGTGTTAACACCTCGACCCTTTCAGCCTTGGCAAGTAGCGATGGGATCCAGGACCGTAGATCCAAGGATCTGTTGGAGCTCTATTGATCATCAATCTTAACCTTTGCATAGGCAGGAGAGTGGACTCGACAACATCCTGAAAGTCCCAAAGTACTCGAAACCGTCCATTGGCACAGGACGCGTGGCGGTCGGGTAGAATTTCGCTGACTCACGACTTGGAGGGGTCAAGCGTAGGATTTCACGAACTCACGATTCGTGAAATCACGACGTGATCATGGTCGTTAGATCCAAGCCATAGGAGAACCATTGGATCAGAACCTCCGCATGGTATCGCGTATCAGGGTTCAAAGGTTGAAAAAATCTCTTTTCGACTGCAGAAGTCGCGAAGTGCCGAGCATCGAGGGCTCGTGCGAACACGTGGCACATCCGTTAGGTGGGGACCACGTGGTTGACAGGTGGCATAACAAAAAGCGCCCGAAGAAAGGTGGGAGTGGGTGACAGGTGGTGGACACATGTCTCCTGGGAAAGAGTCAACCCATTGTTGACTTATCGTGGCTCGGGGTTTCGAGGGATGAAGAAGTTGCACCTTGATCGCTAAGGTCGCGAGACGTCGAGAGCCGAGGTCTTGTGCGACGGGCGGCAACGACACAACTCGTAAGTAGAGTATAGTAGAGGAGACAAGTGGCATGTACGTGTCTCTTTGGCAGAGTCCATGTAACGATGACCTATCGCGTATTAGGGATTCGCAAAGGAGGAGCACGAGGGCTCAACACTCCAACTCGCGAGGTTGCATGTTGCGAGTAGTGCTAGTGTTTAGCCTAGCCTACGGTTATATGTAGCAGACACTAGTGAGGAGGGAGCCATACCCGTATCGCATCTCGGGTATCGACGTTTGGAGAAAGAGGAGTCGAGAGCCTTGAGTCTCCAACTCGCGAGTTGCGAAAGGTGCTTGGGCTAAGGCCAAGTTGTGGTTGCTTGGAGGAGGATAAGTGGAGGGATGGTCTATGATAGGCCCCATAGAAATTCGGGGATTCTGTCCCTCGAAGAAAAAGACGAAAAATCTAGGTTGCCATAGTGGGTGTGTGACACATGGCATAATCACTTGCATCAGTTTCAATCTCAAATGGTTGTTGTAAATTTGATAATGCTAGAATTGTGGCTGTACTGATCTTTTATTTCAAAGTCTTCAAGGCTTTTTGTTTTTTACCTCCCCACTGAAAGACTTGTTTAGTACTTGTCAAAGCATGTAAGGGATATGCAATAAATGAAAAGTTAGCAATGAACTTCCTCCAATATTAAACTGCCATCAGGAAGCTCCCGACTTCAGCTACATTATTAGGCTTAGGCCATTCCATAATGACTTCAATTTTAGATGGATCTGTTTTCAATTCACCACCCTCTACAATATAGCCCAAATAAACTAAATATGTTTTCCCAAATTCACATTTTGACATATTTAGGCACAATTTCTCATTTTCCAAAACATTCAAGACTTTCCTACAATGATTTACATGATCTTCCCAACTTTTACTGAAAATTATTATATCATCTAAGTAGACTATTACAAAATCATCTATGAATGGCCTAAATACATATTTCATAACCCGCATGAAATTAGCAGGAGCATTACAAATCCTAAAGGGCATCACTAATCATTCAAATAGACCTTGTTTTGTTTTAAACATAGTTTTCCAAAAATCATCTTTAGAAATCCTTATTTGATGATAACTACTTCTTAAGTATATCTTAGTGAAATAAGTTGCATTTTTCAATTGATCCAACAAATCATCAATACAAGGGAGAGGGTAACGATTCTTCATCGTAATTTTTTTCAATGCTTGAAAATCCACACAAATTATCCATGTAACATCTTTCAATGATACCAACACAATGGGTGATCTGCATGGATAAGTACTTGGTTGGATGACTCGTTTTCTAACAACTCCCGAACTTGCTTCTTTATTTATACATTCTCAATCATTGATAACTTGTACATGCCAATGTTAGGAAGAAGACCATCTTTCTAGAACTGAATCTCATGTTGTATATCTCTCCTTGGAGGTCATCCTTGTGGTTCCTGAAACACTTCATCATAATTATAAATAATCTTAACTAATTCATCTTTATGTTTAGGATCACATCCTTTGTAAGTTTTGGATTTATCATCATCCTTATCTTTTACAATCATCAATACATTTTTTTTTTGCATTTACAAGCCTTTTCCTTTGTCCTGTAAAAACAAGAGGCAAGTCAGTCTTCTCATGAGGGGCTCTTACGATATACTCAATCCCTTCCTTTCTAAAATGATATTTGTTCTCCTCCCTATAGAAGATAACTTTCCTATCATACAAATATGCATTTCCCAAAACAATTTCACAAATATCAAGTGGTACAACATCTAATTCTACCTCATTTTTGAACTTAGAGGTGATTGCAAATATGGGCTTACATTGTTTAGATACCCGCAACTTAGCATCTTCACATACCCATCCTAAAGGATATGGTTTTGGATGAGGCTTAGTTTACAGTCCTAATGTCTTAACGATTTCTTCATAATTGAGATTAGCTTGCGGGCCACTATCAAAGAGTGTGTCAATCTTTGTATTTTTTGAGATGACTCTAATATGGAATAACTCACTTATTTTCCTTTCATGATGCATAGTTTCAAATTGTAAAGAATGAGTATTAGAACTAGAACTAGAACTAGTAGAAGAATATGTACCTTGTATTCCCATGGCCATGATCTTGGTTTCATCACCTAAATATGATCCAAGATCCTGTTGGATTGTACCAATGGTCTTCTTATTACCCTTCTTATTTCTGAACCTCTTTGGTCTTAGTTCTGGATGAATTTTCCAACACTTGGCATCATCATATCCTTCCTTTTTGCAATGTGAACATGAATGCTTCTCATCTTCTTTCTTTATTATGGTTGTTCGTTTCATTTTACCCTTCCCTTTGTTTTTACCTGCCACTGGTTTAATTGATTTCTTTGAGAGAAGTTGTCCTAGACATTCTTTCCCCTCTATTATCACTCCATAAATTGATTTTGGCCGAGGAAGCAAATCACATAGGTAACCAAAAACCAACTTGAGGTTGGAAGCTATTCCTTCCAACCCAGAGAGAGCTCTCTCTTTCAAATCAATCACTGAAATGATTGATTTGGTTTAACTCTAGGATGGATCTCTAGAGCAAAAAATGGTTTATAGAGTTGGTGGCAAAGAAGATGAAAAGTCCATTGGGCAATGGAGTCATAGGTTAGAGATCGACACACTGTTGGACACTGGTGGTTTGGAAAATGGCTTATAAGAGGAAAGATATACAAAACTTCTTTATACCAATTAGATGTAGTTGTAGTAGAAATGACATAAAGAAGACACTAATCCCTCAGGGCATCTATCAAGGATGAATCCCAAGATGATTATAGCAGAAAGAAATAAAAATATAGCATCAGGTTCAAATGAATTCATGTACACATATTTCACCTTAACATATAGAAGAAAACATAGAACATAAATAGATTCAATAGTGAGATCACATACACAAAGAAAGCATAAGGATAAAAAAGTAACAATCACACGTATCTTTGATGTCAAGTTCCAGATATTGATTGAAACTCCCAAAATGTTTAAGACAATTTTGAACCAGCAACAGTGATGGATAAGATTTTCTACAATTTTCAAAGAATACTGTATGAAAATCCTTTAAAGAATATAACCTAGCAGTTGGTAATTTTTCATACCATGATCTCACCTTTCCTTCCAAAGTGGCCATGAACATCTTCATCAAACAATCTTCATGAAATTGAACCCTTAGCTTACGCACATGCATGTGAAATTTAACTAAGTGCAAAGCAACATCGTCTCCTTTGTCATCTATGAATTTAGGCAAATAAGTTTGCCAATCTATGCAAGGCATCTGATTTGGAAAACCAGGAATGTGAGAGAGATTCATTGGAGCATACCTTGCAGATCTGTGATCCATATTGAAGCATTGGAGTTGCCGAGAGAGTCTTTAGGCTACTGAGTCTTTGGACAATGGATTTGCCATGAAAATTCTGAGCTTTGGATTCGTCTAAAATTGGAGTCGCCAGTTGAATGGTACAAGCTTCATGTGTTTGGATTCTATTCACTATCAGAAGTCAAATATGAACTTTGTCGTTTATCCCAGGGAAGATTTCACCTTCGCTCCCCGACAACGATGCCAAGATGTTATCACTTCGTAATTTTCCCAGTTGTGAGAGGAAAACATGGAGGTAACCTACAGACCAACTTGAGGTTGGAAGCTAGCCCTTCCAACCCAGAGAGGGATATCTCTTTCAAATCAATCACTGAAATGAATGATTTCGTATTTTGTTCAAAGGCTAGATCTCTAGAATAAAACATCGTTTATAGAGTTGGTGGCAGAGCAGATGGAAGGTCCATTGGGCAATGGAGTCATAGAGTCAGAGATCAATGATGATTTGATGGACACTGGGTCAATTTGGAAAACTACTA
Source organism: Picea mariana (assembly GCA_032191745.1). Classification (NCBI taxonomy): domain Eukaryota; kingdom Viridiplantae; phylum Streptophyta; class Pinopsida; order Pinales; family Pinaceae; genus Picea; species Picea mariana. Next base: position 36,953 of record JASDQU011247692.1, read on the forward strand.
CTCAGAGCCAAGGTAGAAAGCACTTCTTTAGGCTGATAAAATGTCGTTGTAGATAGAAGATCACAGAGAAAACAAATAACCCCTTAGGGAATCTATCAAGGATGAATGCTGAGGTGATTACAACAAAAGAACATAGGTAAATACATGTAACATAGTATCAGATGCACATGAATTCTGAAACATACACCTCACTTAAACATTAAAGAAGAAAACATTAACACAAATTTATTAAGACAATGAGAACACGTACACAGTAGGAGCAGTAGGAGCACAAGCATGAAAAGTACAATCACATGAATCTTTGGAGTAATATTCCAGGCACTTCTGGTCCAACAAGCTTTCATTAATCTCAGAAAATCAGGTTTACAACATGCACAATAATAACTTCCTCAAACATTTGCCAACCCCCCTCACCCATTACAAAAGCATTGTTTTTATAACCAAAATAACCCTGCAAACCACCTCCCCTAATTTGCTATAAAAATAAAAATAAAATCTCTTTGGAAACAACTGCAATTTGTCTCAAATACTGAAGGCTGCAGGATTTGATTTGGAAAAGGTTGGCAAAGGTCTCGAGTCGCTGGAGGTTGATGAAGCTTATCCCCTGAATTCGGAAACCGGTTGCCACTTATCCTTTATTTACTAATTTTATGCCATTAGGATATGGAATCTACTGTTGATTTCGAGCTTGGGAATATGGAAATGCCTAAAATTGTTGATCTGTTGAAGATTGCATCCCTTCAAATCTAGAAGTAACTGGAAATGTGGATCGTGAGATATTCCCTGCACTCACACCCCCTCAGCTTATAAAGTTTTACAATATATAGATGTATAATAACAAAAACAAATTCCAAAACCAAGAAGGCTTCGGGAATCTTCATATGGCGATTGCTAAGTTGAGATTAGTAGTTGCAAAAAATCAGGATCCGATAAGATTTACTTTAACCCTGGATCTGATTCATCATGGCCAGACCTTGATCATACTATTTTAATTCTCATGCCAGGAATTCTTTCACAACTAGAATGAAACTCTCCTCGCTCTGCTGGTCTTCACAATTGTTGAGAATATCAAGATAGAAATTTGAAGAGATGAAAGAAATCTAAAAACTCTGAAGAGCTTGACCCCAATCTGCTGTCAGATATTATGCCCCAAATACTCTTCCATCTAATAAATACTTTAAGGTATAATTACTGATTCTCATCCTTTAAATTTCGATTTGATTCTTCAAATGCTCATATCCTCCATAATTCATACAAATGAAAAAATACGTGAACACCTGAAGCCGTCTGAACCATTCTACACTTCCCTCAATCTTAAGGCACTACCAATTAGTTGCTCACTTTGAAATTTATTTCTTTGTAGGGTGTCCTTCTGAATGCTTGGGTGAGCTTGAACATTGTATAGCATGTCAAACTCTCATACAAAGTTCACTATTTCACCTTTCAACATGACGGATACATTTCTTGCGATGATTCTTCTGGAACCATATGCATTTTAACAATCCTGTCACAACTGCGCAACGTGCTCGCTGCGCAACATAAAACTTTAGAAAATGCACAGTGATAGCCCTCGAAGGATGATACATTATCCAGATCATAGTTGAGATATTTTTCATAGAGCGCCCTTCTTTCTTGAGTGCAAATGTCATATAAACTAGGACGGCTTCAAATGATTATGGAATTACCTCTTACATTTGAAATCGACAAACAAGAATACCCGAGAATCCGACCAGATGAACCTGATACCCTTAGAATACCGCGAGCTCGCTTTCCATAACAGATAGCGTTTCTTGAATTTGAGATTGAGTTTTAAAATCGACAGAGGCAAACAAGAAAAGCTTGCAAATGCTTCGGACATAAACTGTTCTTTAAAGCAATAGTACTTTTATAGCTTGACAATGTTTTTGTGCTTGAGATATATATCCCACATCGGCGCTGAGAATAGGATTCGTAGCTTTTAAATACATCAACATCCCATACCTTATAGGACGTATAGTGCTTCCCTCCTTGTGGGCTCCTTCTCCATGTGATTTGGTGCTGGGTCTTCACTTTGGCAAGTGGTTGTGTACTTGGAGATTGGGTTTTTAAAGCCCCAATATTATTTATTTTTCCAAATAAATAAAACCCTGCTTTCCAAATAAATAAAACCCTGCTTGGTCTTCACTTTGGCATGTGTTATTTGGAAAAATAAATAAAACGCTGCAATATTATTTATTTGGAAAAATAAATAAAACCCTGCTTGGTCTTCACTTTGGCATGTGGTTGCATGACTTGTGGATTGAAGATTTGGAAATGTACTTGGAGATTGGGCCTCAATATTTTTTATTTGGAAGCCTCAATATTTTTTATTTGGAAAAATAAATAAATAAAACCTMGGCAAAATTGCTTTCCAAATAAATAAAACCTTGCACTTGGAGATTGGGTTTTTAAAGCCCCAATATTTTTTATTTGGAAAARTAAATAAAACCCTAAAATAAATAAAACCTYGGCAAAATTGCTTTCCAAATGAATAAAACCTTTCCAAATGAATAAAACCTTGCACTTGGAGATTGGGTTTTTAAAGCCTCAATCTTTTTTATTTGGAAAAATAAATAAAACCCCCCTGTTCTTTGGTATGTGGTTGCATGACGAGTGGACTGAAGATTTGGAAATGTACTTGGAGATTGGGTTTTTAAAGCCCCAATATTTTTTACTTGGAAAAATAAATAAAACCCCCTGTTAATCGTGAGAGGCAAAATTGCTTTCCAAATAAATAAAACCTTGTACTTGGAGATTGGGTTTTTAAAACTCCAATATTTTTTATTTGGAAAAATAAATAAAACCCTATGTTATTCATGAAAGGCAAAATTGCTTTCCAAATAAAAATAAAACCCCCTGTTATTCCTAAGAAGCAAAATTGCTTTCCAAATAGCAAGGAAAAATAAATAAAACCCCCTGTTATTTCCGAGAGGCAAAATTGGCTCTAAATACCAATTTTTTTTATTTGTTAAAACATTTTTTATTTGGAAAAATAAATAAAACCCCTTGTTATTCTCGAGAGTCAAAATTGGCCCTAAATACCAAATTTTTTATTTGGATAAATAAATAAAACCCTCTGTTATTCCCGAGAGGCAAAATTGGCCCTAAATACCACATTTTTTATTTGTTCAAACCTGTAATTCTTGCCCCCAATTCAAATGTTTTCATTAAAAATCAAAGGAATTGGAATCATTTTGGCTATTTGGCGTTATGAAAAAAGCAAAACCCCATGAG
>JASDQU011247694.1:0-11132 GCA_032191745.1 Picea mariana
AATATGTGTTTCCTCTTAAGAGGTCATAAGTTCAAATCCAAAGGAGGTATGGTATGTATATCTCCATAAACTTTACAAATCAAATTGCTAAGTTAAAAAGATCTCATACACCAATTTAATATTTAACCCTAACCTTAAAAATAGATAATTATGATTATTATTATTATGTATATAATAAATAATTTAAAAAATATTAAACATAATTTCAACTTTAAAGAATGTTAAAATTTATTGATAAATGAACATATCAATAAAAAAATTTATTATAAAGGTTATAATTATTTTAAACTTCCAGTCGAATCATAAAAGTAATAAAAAATCAACTTAAAATTAAAAAGTTCCATATCTGTAAAATAAATGTTTATAAAAGTAAAAGTTATATGACATTTACGATCTTTGATGCAAAATTTGATATTGATCAATATAATAATCATAAACATAATAAATATATTCATTCTTTTTAATTTTCATTTTATATTTCATAAAAATTAGTTTATATATATATATAATAATTATAAACATAATAAATGTATTCATTCTTTTTAATTTCCATTTTTCATTGTATATTTTTTAAAATTATTTTTTGATAATTATAAAATTATATATATTTATAATAATAATAATTAAAACAAAGTTTGGTTTTTTCATAAAAAAATAATAATTAAAATAAAATAATATATTTTAAATGATTTTGTATTTTAAACAAGCATTTAATTAATATAAAAAAATTAACATTGTTAAAATAAAAATAAATTCTCAAAAACTCTATAATAAAATAAGGTATTGGACAATTCCTAAATGTCACGGGGTGAAAGAATTTGTTCCAAGATGAAAACACTTTCTCTTAAAATGTCCCATATACACCCACATTAAATCTTAGTTTCAAAATATTTGTTATAATATTGACCTTCCTAACTTTTTAAATGATGAAAACAATGTATATTTAGGAAATATGTTATCAATATTTTTTAGTATAGCAACAAAATAATTCCTTGCATTTTTTATTTTATTTTACTGTATTTTTATTTATCAAGGTCTGATATACCAAAGTTGTTCTTTGTGGATATTAACAATCATCATCATATATGATATAATATAAAATAAATAGTGTTAATCTTGAATTTAAGAAAAAAAAATCCAAATCAGTGTCCAAGAAGTAGAGTTATTGTTGATTTAAAATTAATTATTTCATGGTTTTCCCGGAGACAATCACTCAATTTGCATATTATATATATTTTGATAGAGTGCCTAAATTTCAGTTAAATTGATCCTAGTGGATGCAAAGTGGCCTTGTAATTTTATAATTGTAGTCATAATATCCAATATTTTCCAAATTATGATCATTTTACATTACTTCCCTCAAACCTTAATTACACAAACAAACTCCAATGAATGAAAAATAAGTTATTTATTAAAACCACTAATTTTATTTTTGGTTTTTCACAAAGAAGATGTATTTTATAAGGTGATCCAATGGTCCTAGGACCATAAAATACTTAAAACCGTTAAAATCTTGCAATCTAATATTTTGGAGAATAACTCTATACATTAATTTAGAGGATGATGCTCACATATGGTGGGACTCAAATGGACTTAACTATGAAAATATAATGAAAATTTCAAAACAATAACATGGGAAACTTTAATTAGATAGATGGTTTCATGCTAAATAGAAGGATAATGAGACCCATAAGGATTTATTTTCATGTGACAACTTGATATTATAGGTTCATGGATGTATTGAGCAAAAACATGTTATTATTTCTATAAACTCTAGTAGTAATCATAATTTCATTAATGTTAACTTGGCTAATTGATTGCAAGTTTTTACCAAACATATTCAAAGCAAATAGGTTAAGGATGAGAATTTTCAAATTTTTAAATATTTGTATATTACCATGGATACATATGTGTTGTATTCATATTTCCATGCTATATATGTGGATGATGTGGATATTGTTTTTGGATATCCTTTGATGGAAATAGTTGGTACAATTAATATTAATGTGCAATATAAGTTTTTGAACCTTTGGGACAATACAAAGAAAATTACATTATATGATATTTCTCATATTAAACAATAAGGGCCCTATTGGCACAGGGGTAGACCAAGGGTTCAACGCTACAACAATACAAAAAAAAAACCCTAGCTACCGGGCCTTTCAACAACACCTACGAAACAGATGAAGTCTCACCCGAGGTAGAGGTAGGGGTGGTTGCAAGACTCAGGTGTCTGCAACCTTAGCTAGGACATAGATCTATGATTATAACACTTAGCAATCACTTAGCATAGGTTATTCATCGATATTCAACCCTTATGATACTTCACAGATAGAACAGAGCATCGTAGTATGTACTTAGATCTTAGATAATTCAGCACTTAGCAAAGGAAGAGACAAACACATCAGGTCGAGGCATAGAGAACAACACACATATTTACCGTGGTTCACCCCCACCCTGGGGCTACATCCACAAATCATTATTCTTTATTAGCTTCAGTTAATCAGGTTACAACGCAGAGCCATCTGAATCCCTCTTCGCATAGGACAGAAGATCTGCGTAGCTCGCTAGATCCTTCTTCCTTGCACTACAACACAAAGCCTTCTAGAATATCTCACAGGGACTTACACTTGGCTCTGCAAGTCTTACACAAAATGCATAAAGCTTTGTTCACACAGATTCAACCCTTGGAACTTAGCCTACATCACATAGATATATCATCCTGTACTCCTCTATATGGCCTAGACATCTATATATACATACAAAATAGGCCTAAACATGGGTAAACCCATGGGTCGACATCCCAATCCCATTACATTATCCCCCAAAACCCAAAAAGGACCCAAAAAAGGGGTCTAGCTTCCATGATTTCCTCTTCACGTTGCGCTCCATCTTTGACAAGCTATCGAAGTACCCAAAACGGTCAAGTATGACCAAGTGTTCCTCAAAACTTGGTCAAGGGCCATTAGGCCCAAGGGGGCACCTGAAGAAGTCCTTGCAAGAAAACTAATTACAATAACTATTAACTCATCGAATGTAGAACCTAAGGTTGAATCAAAACAATAACTTATAGAGGCACATAAAGGAAAACCTGGAAATGGCATAAAAAGGAAGGAAACGCTAAGGGGATAAATGACTCAAAGGAAATCCATGCTAAGGTTGATGTATATCACAACCAACACCTCCTAAAGAAAAAATAGTTATCAGGGAAAGGGAATGAGCATCAACAAACTTATGGAACAACATACAACCATAAAGGAAACCAATATGGAGGTACATGGAGGACTAAAATAAATGCATGAAAATATTAGAGTAGCATAGTAAAAACATGGAACCAAATGAGCAATTAGGATCAAGATCTAAGTGGGGAGGAAGTACTTGGACCCCATGTTCTCATTTCACTATGATGGATGGATGTTTGTGCTTGCTACCAATTGGATACATTATTTATCTGATTGTATTTGTATGGCCTCCTTGAAGATGAAGCATGTGAAGTGGGATGGAATGTAATGTACCTATGGAGGATGTTATGGAATACCAAGGGAGGTACCCAAGGGGGGTAATAATAGATAGGAGGTCACATAGTGTAAAAGAAATAATTGTAAAAGGGAGTACTATAAGGTTCCACCTACTAGAAGGTTTTTTTCACTAGAGGGTTCTTACGAGGTTAGACATAATTATATAAGGAAGTAGAAGAATTATAATGAGATGTATTGTGAATTATATTTTAATTGGATCTTTGCTCATCTATAGGTTTCCCCCTTGAATACATAAGTGAACATCACTCTCATCAATAAAGGTATAACATTTTTTGGTATTATCTAGTTCTCATAATTCCTATTATTGTTTTAATATGTCATTTATGCAACAAATATGGGTAAATTTTATTATTTCTTCTCTAAATATTCTAATTTAATAATAAAGAACACTATATCATTAATTATAAGTATTTACAATTAGGAGTATTATGGGGAAGGGTTGGTCAATCAATCCACAAACATACTATTCTTGTTGAGGGGGAGGTTGGTGAAGGGTCGGGTGACCCTTCCTCAATATTAGTGTTATCATCATGAGGGATCCCATGGAAGAGTCAACTAACCCCTCCTCAATAATAATACTCCCATCAAGGGGATCCCATGGAAGGTTAAACTAAACCTTCCTTGAGCATAATATTCATTTAGAGGGGGAGTACAAAGAAGGGATAGTTGATCATTTCTCTAATTTAGTACACATGTCGATGGAGATTTTGGGGAATAATAAATGAACCCTTACGTGAGCATAGTATTCTTGTCTAGGAAACCGTCGGGAAGGGTCATTAAACCCTTGATATAACATAATATTCTTGTCAAGGGGGGTCCTATTGAAGGGTAAACTAACCCTTACTCAAGCATAATATTTTCATCCATTAAAGACTAGGGAAAATTTGGCAAATCCTTCCTTAATCTTAAGATTCATGTTGAGGGTGAGCCTGAGTAAAGGTTGACCAATCCTTCATGACACATAAATTTGGTGTATTTGGGGAGCATAGGGAAGGGTTAGTTGTCCCTTACTCTATCATTATATTCACCTCTAAGGGGATCTTAGATAAGGGTTAACCAAACCTTCCTCAATCATAATGTGTATGAAGCATATAATTCTCATCATAGGAGATCTAGAGGAAGGGTCAATTGATCCTTAATTAAGGTTAGTATTCACCTTGGGTATAAACTTGAGGGAGGATCAACTAACCTTCTTCAATCACATTTTCCACCCTTTGGGAGTGGCTCAATGAAACATTGAATGATACTTCCTCAATATTAGTATTGATTAGCATTCTCATTGAGTTGGATACTGAGGAAGGGTCAGATAACCCTTACTCAAGTATAATATTCACCCATAGGGGTGTTTTTGGAAAGGATAGGTTGACCCATACTCAATAATAATATTGGAATGTAGGGGGGTCCTATGGAAGAGTCAAATAACACAACCTAAAGAATATTATTCATGTTGAGGGGGATCTAGGTGAAGCAATAGTCCACCTTTATTCAAACACAATATTCACTTCATGGGATATCCTTAACAAAGGTCATTTGAAATTTCCATAAGCTTAATATTATTAAAACTGTAGAGCTTATAAGAGGGTGGGTTGACACTTCCTTAAGCATAGTGTTCACAGTGAAGGGGAGACTAGTGAAGTGTTAGTTGATCCTTCCTCAAACATAGTAGTTGTGTCAATTGGGATATTGAAAAGGGGTTGGCCAACTGTTCCTCAAGGATAGTATTCTCATTAAGAGGGATAATGGAAATGGTTATATGACCCTTCCTCAAGAATAATATCCATTTTGAGGGGATCCCAAGAAATGTTTTATCGTCCCTTCCTCATGCACAATTTTAACCTCTGCTAGTATCCTAGGGAAAGGTCGGGTAACCCTTCCTCAAGAATAGTACTAGCATATAAGGGGAGCCCAAGGATATGTTAAACAAACCTTTTGAAATCCTAGCATTTAAAATGAGGGGGATCCCATACATGTGTCAACTGATCCTTACTCAAGCATAATATTCCCATATCTGGGACTTCATTAAAGGGTCAACCAACCCTTCCTCAAGATTAGTATTCTCATTGAGAGGGATCCCAAGGAAGGTTCAATTGACCCTTCTTCAAGCATATAATTTGTGTTTAGGGGTATTCCAAAGAAGGGTAGATCAATCCTTCCTCAATCCTAGTATTCACCTCTTGGGGGATCCTAGCGAAGCATCATTCAACCTTCCTCAATATTACTATTCCCATTGAGTATAATCCTTTAGGAAGGTTGGCCAACCCTTACCTCAACATAATGTTCATGTTAAAGGGGATATTGGTGAAGAGATGGTTGGCCCTTAATCTTAATATTTTCATCTAGGGGGACATTGAAGAATGGTTTGTTGACCCTTCCTCAAACATATTATTATCATTGAAGGGAAGAACAAGGAATGATCATCCAACCTTTCCTCAAGAATAGTATTATAATTAAATGGGAGCCTAATGAAGGTTCAATTGACCCTCCCTCCAACTTAGTATTCATTTCAAGGGGGTACTCAGTGAATGGCTATCCAACTCTTCCCCAAGTATAGTATTGGTATCTAGGGGGATCCTAGGGAAGGTTAAGTGACCCTTCCTCAATATCAATATTCTTGTAAAGTGTGATCTCCTAGAAGGGTCTTTTGACCCTTCATAAAGAATAGTATTAATTTTAAGGGGGAGGTTTGTGAAGGATCATTCAACATTTATTAAACACAATATCACATTGAGGAGGAGGTTTAATAAGGGTTGGTTGAACATTCCTCAAGAATAATATTCATGTCAATGGGGAGACAACCATGTAGCCAATTCGACTTACATCACATGACCATTACACACCTCTCATTTGAAAGTTTCAAATCACCTTTTACAATATTAAATCACACCATATTTATAGGATTTACCACATTAAAAACCTTAGTTAATGAAACCAAAAAATGGATACAAATCCATGTAGATGATTGGTTTTCATCCCTCGAATCTTGGGATTCTTTCATAGTTGACTAGTCATTGAAATTGAGTTGGATATGAACCAATTGACCATTAATCGACCTTCAATCAATCTTCCAATTCGTTGCCACTTAACCTCATGTCGACCTGATGTTGGTTGACCTTTTGACTATTGGGGTTTTATATTCTTTGTAGTGAAAGTGAGGTGGATCGAATGAAAATCGAAGTAGAAGGAATCAACAACAAGACGAAGGTCGAGGTGGTTCGACTGGGTAAATTTGAAGTCGAAGATATCGAAAACAAGTCAAAGTTTGAGGTGGTTTGAACAAGTAAATTCAAAGTCAAAGAAATCGATAGCAAGTCAATAAGGTCAACTAACAAGAGTTCGGTAGGCGGGTGTGTGGAAATCGACTAAAGACAGAATGAAGTTCAACTGGTAGTTGACTGGTAATTTGACTTGGTAGTCGAATGTAAAATAATCCTAATATTCATGGGGTTTGTAGCCAATGATCTATGTGGATATGTAAAAATATTTGAGTGCCTTTTATTTAGGGTTTTTACTATTGTAAATCCTATAAAAAAGGTGTGTTGTAATGTTGTAAAGGTTAATAGTTAATCAATATTGAATCATTGTTGGTCATGCTGATGTAATCTGAATTGTCTACAGGGTTGTTCTTGTGTAAAAAAAGAAGGTATGATGACGATTGTGTCTTACGTGTGGACCAAGGTTAGGCAAGTAAACTTTTATTCTGAATTAATAAGACAACAAGAGAGAAGAACACTCAAGGAATGTTGGTTTTCTCGGTTGGGTTTCCAGGGTAAAATCTCTGTGTACTGTGTGTTTTCTTTGTCATTTACTTTATTTTTTAAACCTTTCTTCCTCTCTTCTGCTAGGTTTAGTGTGGAAGCATTCCTCATTTCCTAACATCGACCTTCAACTTAACCATTGACTTGACTTATCCATCAAGTTTAAAATTCATCCAGCTGATCCACCTAGAATAGACATTTGATTAGACTAAGTTTCCACTGCAAAGAATATAACAAACCAATATGTTGAATAAGGGTTAGTTGACCCTTCCTCAATGTTAATATACATGTCAATGGGGAGACTAATAAAGGTTCAACCAACCCTTCCTCAATCCTAGTATTCACATTAAGGGGGATCTTGAATAATGGTTGGATAACCCTTCCTCAAGCATAGTACTATTATAAAGGGGGGTCTTTGGTTATGGTTAGGAAACCCTTTCTCTCATATAGTAGTATTGTCACAAAGGAGCTTGGGAATGGGTTGAGTGATCTTATCTCAAGCTTAGTATTTTCTTTGAGGGGAATTCCACTTGATCCAAAATGGATCATGATATAATTTTTCATTTATCTTAGTACTTTCTATCTAGAAAAATGGGGGAATTGGATTTTAGGGCCCATTTCAGTGGTAGGTTATACACATATATACCTTTCCAATGGTGTGAAAAGCGCCTCAATTGCATCTCATATGTAGAAGTTATGCCCCTACAAGTTGTCCTACGTTCTTAACCACTTGGTACGCATGGATGCCACCTAAACCCCCATTAATCACAAATGTGGTGACAGGCAATTGTGTACATTCAATAAGATTCTATAAGGTCCAAAACTTATCACTAATTGAGGGTTGATGATGAAAAAACCCTAACCCTAGAAAACTATCGAGCTATGTTAAATATTGAGCTAATAGGAGGAGAAAGGGTTCCATTCTTTAGTATTCTATTGGTTCCATAGTTGACAAAAGCATCTAGGAGTGTGATTTGAGAGCATAACAAAAGAGGGAGTAGATTTTTTAGTAACCATTCATGCCACAATGCCATATGGAAATTCATAGTGTGTGGCACATTCTTTGTATTTTCATATCATAACTGAAGAAAAGAGGAAGAGCATAGGCCTCACCTTCTCATTGGGTTTTCTCCCATTATGAGTTTCATAGGATACACATTTTGTTCATTGTGTGGATGTTGTGTACATTTTCTTGTTTTTTAATTTTTGTATTTAAGTTATTTTCATAAATATGAGAAATTAGTTAGTGATAATTAATGTGAGGCCTAAGGAAACAAATTGTATAATCTAAGATTTTATAATATTATAAGATATATTGTGATAAAAATTTCCAATGGAATATACATGGAAATTTATATATCACCACTAAATGGTTGGCCAACCCTTCCTTAAGCATAGTAGTGGCATCTAGGAGGATGCCAAGGAAAGGTGAGATGGTCTTTTCTCAATATTAATTTTCTCATTAAGTATGATTACTTTTAAGGTTCTTTCAACCCATCCTCAAGAATAAAATCTTTGTGAAGGGTAAGTCAACATTTCCTCAAACAAAGTATTGATGTCGAGGGGGAGTTTGAATAAGGTTTAGTAACCCTCTCTGAAGCTTATTATTCTCACCAAGGGGGAGAACAAGGAAAATTCAGTCGACCCTTCTGGAAGCCTACGAATCTCATTGATGAGGTACTTGTATAAGGGTTATATTCCCCTTCCTCAAGCATAGTATTTCCCTCTAGGAGCCAAGGGAAGGATGAAATAACCCTTCCTCAAGATTCATATTCTCATAAAGAGAAAGACCAAGAAATGAAATCTATGAAATCATTGTTTTTTCTCTTAGAGAGCACATGAAAGGATCAATTGACCCTTACCATTCTACCTTGAAAATATATATAGGTTGTCATAGTCAATTGACCCAATATATTCTCTCTCCCAGAGGTGTTCCACTCCCTACCTTGGTTAATCTTCACCATAGATATGCAACAAACTGAGATGAAGGAGAGCCCTGAGTCACCACCTTTATTTCCTCCACACAGTATCATTGATTTCCCAGGGAAACCTCTAATGAGCTAGAGCTAATCATCTTTTCCTTATCTTTAATGTTGTGATTGTCTTTTGATTTCCTTCACTGATTAATAATTTCTATCTTCCGCCTTGAGATTCGGTTTATCCTCCACTTTCTTCCATGTTTAAATACCTGGATATTTCTCCTAGGAGCTCTAGGTTGGGCTTGCCTGAACATAATACATGTTGTACTAGGGATGTATGTCATGGTCGTCATCCCATATTCTCCCTTCATGTTTTTGGTCGTTGGTTCATCTCATCGTACTACCATTATCTGAATCAACATCCTACCTAATTATTGTTGCTTTTTCCCATATGCCTCCATCTATCATATTAACCAAACATGAGGTCTGTCGGCTTGTTTCCAAATGGAGAGGCCCTATTTATTAGTGTGTCGAGTGGACAACTGGCCACCCCTCATCGAAGTCACTTGATTCCACCATTGTCACCCCATTTAGGGGAGGGGTGTCTTGCATGGTGAGACATGTTAACTTCTCCTAGATTTTTTTCAGGCCCAACTCCCACCAAAACCATATTCTCTCCCTGGGAGTATAATTCATCGCCATGTTTGCACAGTAATCAACCATTCAGTTCACTTTTATTCTGGCATGAACTAAGATGATAGTTGATCTACCTCAAATACATTTTTCCACCTTAGATAACCCAAATGAGAGGTTCCAATTCGTTGATTCACACTTCAGAGGGGTGTCGTTGATAATTTTCCTCAGAGATGCGATAAAAATTTGGGAGTCACCATCCACGATTATTTCTTTATGATCCATATTGGCAATGATCCTAAACCTTGTGAGTAAGTTGTCTAGTTCTATGTTGTTTTTTATGTTATTCTCAATTTTGATGGTGAAGAGATTATGGATTGCACTTGTTGAACCCCAAAATATTCCTCACCTCCTTGTTGGGCCAGGATTTCCTTTTGAAGATCCATCAAAAAGTAATTTCAGGAATACCGAGGGAGGGGGCTCCCACTTCTCCCATCATTTCTTATTTTGGGGTGTGATTTTTTTTAAGTGTTTAGGTTTTGTTCTTGGCCTAATTTCCAACTTTTTACCATCTCTCTTTCCTTACAAGTGGGTCTTTAGTATTCCTTATTCCAATATGAGGAAACAATAGTTTCCTTCATATTCACATGAATGCCCTGCCATATGTTTTCTAGGTTTCAGTACTGGGTTTTGAAGATCCTTTTGTTCCTTTCCTTCCATATATTCCAAAGTAAGAATCTCGAGAATAACGACCAAATTTGACTCATGATTTTATTTCGGAAATGATCGGTTCTCCATTACTTAATAATTTTTTTTATGTCATGTTTGATTCTATCCATCATTATGAAAATAATGGCTCCTCTGTCTCAGAGTGTAGACACGGTCATGCATTCATTGAACAGGTGGTTCATAGTTTCCCCTTCTTGGAAGCTCATTGAGCATATGGAATGACCTTCGTAACCCCTCCAAGAGATGTGGTGTTAGGTTAATTCCCTCCTTTTGGTTACCATCCATAAGAAGTTCTTTATTTTGGGCCATTGGTGTGGATTCCAAAACTTGCTCCAAACTATGAACTTGGAAGTGGTTGAGGTTCTCATTGCATGTTGGTAAGCTTCTTTTATACTGAAATTTCCATCGCCTTGTTTTCCCCATATCAGGATGTTCTTCCCAAGTTTGATATATAAAGGTATTTGAAGAAGATATTGCTCTATATCCTATAGGGAGATTCCCTCCCATTCAATTGGCCATTCTTTTAAATTCTTCTAGGATCTTTCAAGGTATTGATT
>JASDQU011247695.1:0-15396 GCA_032191745.1 Picea mariana
TACATATAGGAGCCAACGGCATCCAAAACCCTAACCCAATGACCTGGATTAGTCCAAAACCCTAATTCCTTAACCGGAAATAGAAAACCATCGGCAAAAACCATGTGCCGAAAAACCACCTAATATCATGTGGTCCCGGAAATATGTTGGCCCGGCGAAAAATATGTCGGCCCGGCGAAAATATGTCGGCCAGAAACCGGCAAAAATATGTCGGCCCAAAAAAAAATTTTCGAGGGCGCTGCCCCTGCACCCCCTCTTACCCCCCTGCGTGTCTGGCGCAGCCGCTCATACACTACTACTCGTGCAAAGAATATAACACATACCCAACAGCACTTAGAAATAAATTGTATCCTTTGGGTTATAAAGAGAAGGCTTTAATTGAATGGAAAGGTCTTAAAGTAAGAAAAGGACAAATAGTGCAAGAATACACAGATTCATTTTGTAAGATGGCATTGATGTTATATATTCCTTTACATACCCAAGAAACTCTTATGAACTATATAGGAGGTTTACCTGCACATATTCGTAACACTATATTTATGTTTGGACCTACTAATATTGATGAGGTTTTTGTTCAAGCAACATACATTGAGGTAGGGAAAACAGGAGTTGGTGTATCAGGGGAATTGTCTTCAAGAAAAGAGGACAAAAGGAAGTGGAATGGAAAGAAGGAAAATTAAGTGGCAAGAAAGGAGGAGAAGTCCTATTGCAATCATTTCAAGAAAGAAGGGCATGATGAGGACCATTGTTGGCAATTGCATACTGAGAAGAGACTGAAGTGGTTCAAAGAAAGGAAAGGGAGGCAAACAATTGCAGCAACAACATGACCAACAGACTGGGGTTGGATTCAGGTGATGAATCTAAAATCTCAGCGATTGGGTTGACATGTAAAATTGGTGATGGATTTGATTCTAGGAGTAAATTGTTTCACATAAGGGTCATTATGAGGCATACTAAGGTCGACACATTGATATATAGTGGGTCTCAATCTAACTTGATTTCAGAGGAAGTGGTTAAGAAATTAGGATTAAACACTCAGATGCATCATAAACCCTACTCACTTAAATGGATAAGCAACAATCATAAATTGCACATAACAAAGAAATGCACATTAAAGTTTGCAATTTCATCTAAGTTTTTGGATGAGGTAACATGTGATGTGGTGCCACTCAATGAGTGTGGAATGTTATTAGGAAGTTCTTATTTGTATGATCGCAAAGCAATCTTCTACAGGGAACATAATCAATATCACTTAATCAAAGAAGGCAAAGAATATGTTGTTCATGCTCATCATTTAAAGGCAAATCAATCTATTCAAACTATGGAACAATTAAGAAAGACAACTCATCTAAGAAACACACCTATAATTGTTTCAAATCAAGTAATTGATCTTAAGAAAAAACAAGAGATGATTGTAGAATGGAAGATCAATCACACTTTGCTTGAAGATAAGCTAATGTCGTGCAAGTATTACAAACATATTAGCTCATTTGCAGTCATATTTATGATGTTATCATTAGTAATGTTGTCAACATGGATGATAGTGGCTTCAATAAGATGTGATGGAGTACAAGTGGCTAACAATATGTTGTCAGTTATCATGGTTGTTTTACAGTTGATCTTGATGAGACAGGTGCACAGGATAGAGTTTCAAGACAAAGAACAAGTGGGGTGGCCTATCCCACACTTGATGATTGTTTAGTATCCTTTTGGAGGACCAAAAGGTTTTTAGTGGGGTGATGTGATCCAAAATGGATCCAGGAACCAAAATGGGTCTAGGAAGGCCTAAAACTCAAAGTGCTCAGAATGGTTTCAAAACGGACATGTGTGTAGGCCTTGTTGATATGAACCCAACGCAACTTGAACAGGCTCAAACAGATGCTGTATGCGAAAGATATTGTGGTCTGTTCATTTCGTCAAACAAGAAAAAAAAATTGTTGACTATACAGTCCGTACAGTGATAAAGTGGCATCTAACTGTACAGTTCATACGACCATACAGGTGATATGGTAGGGTGCATTAGCATGCTGATGTGGATAGGCACTGACATGGGCAGGTGTAGATGTGGACGAGTCAGATTGTGACATGTGGCACCACTACAAGGGTGACACGTGGCACGTGCTAACGTGGCAAGTAAAGTTGGCACGTTGATAGGGAAGACATGTGGCAGACGTGGATGAATCGTGTTTGGAAACATGGCATGGGGTGACATGGAAGGTATAGTTGGTGCACTGACAGGGAAAACACGTTGGTAGTTGCGTGGACCGTTCATTGTCTGACATGTGCCTGTTAGGTGGGCGAATAGTATGTTGCCACGTGGCCTAGTCTTGGGCTGCCACATGATACCCCTCCATTTATCAGTTCATTGGAAAAATTTTATGGGTTCAACGGGATTCAAACCTGTGACCTCCGGTCCAGGCGGAGAGGTTTGGTAGGGGTCGGGCTACCAGCCCGCCCGCATTGTTCCTTGTTATGCAATTTTTAAATGTTATATTTGAATTGAATCAAATGGTATGTCAGGCAGAGAAAAGGGTTGGGGCCTATCCCCATCCCTCGATTCAACATTATCCACATGCCCAAACTTCTTACCAGTTGGTGTGGCCCACTCCTTTGTAACAACCCGACGCTTAACATGGAACCGTAACCATATAACCATGGACCTATACATTCGCGCGGATTTGGGGTTAGCGCCCGGTTAGTCGGCCTAGCCTACTGACCATGGCACATAACCACAAGCTTTAAACCAGGGGCTAAAACAAATATGAGCATGTGGAAAGGATAAGGTCATGGCCACATGGGCCAAGAGCAGACGATCAGGGGTCGACGGTTAAGGGGGCCAGCAAACCAGCACTAGCCCATGGACACCTGGAGGGAGCCCATATGACCAGGGGCCCTTGTGAAGGGGGTTGTGCCCTATTATTTGTAAAAGTGGGTTTTTAACCTTATAGTAAATATTTTTATTTATTTATTCAACAGTATTGGGATATTTAATCCACTTTTGGAGGATCTTGGGCCCTTTTTGAGGCCAGATCTTGGGGGGAAGTTGCACGTTTGTTGCCAAATTCAAGCCTATATAAACCAGAGGTTGTTGAAGCCATAAAAGGAGGTTCAAAATAGGAAAATTATGAATAATTTTTTAGCAAAAGCCATTTTTATGCAGGGAAGCCATTGAGTAGAGCACCTTTGTGAGCCATCTCTGGGAGCTTCGTTCATTCATTTTCAGTGTCGTTAGTTTTGATGGGTTCTTGAGATCTGGTAGAACATGACTAGATTAATTTGTAATCCCTTTGGAACTTTTATGATGTAATTTTTAATCTTCAAACAGAAATAAGAAAGCCTCACCCACTAAGACAAAGGCCCGGAGACGTAGGCAAGATTGTCGAACTCCGTTATCAAATTTGTTGTTTCTTCATGCTTATTTCCATATTTGTATATTTCTTTATGGCTTCCATGTTTCATCGTTAGTTCTTTCTCTTTCATTCAATTCCTAAATGGTTATTTATCTCATGTTTTAAAACTCAACCATTATCTTTAAAATATATTTTCGGATCACAGGCCCTACAAGATGGTCATCACTTTTTTTGGATCATGATAGGCCCACTACCCTTGCCACATGCATTTGTTGGTTGGCAGGGTGATCAATATGCTTTATGAATTGTCTTTCAATTCATGAATCATCCATATAAAATAGATGATGCATTTCTCTATACAAAATGTCATCCTAACTAACTCCAAGAATGTGTTTCCCTACCTTTGTACATAAATAATAAATTGGGTTTTCAGTTTATTTAGTTTTGTCTTTCATTTTTTTTGTCATTTTGGATTTCATGATCTTTTGTCAAGAGTAATTCTGGATTTTTTTTTCCATGACAGTGTCCTTCTGTAAGTATTTTTGATCCATAACAATCAAGTTACAAAGCTATCATGATGTCCTCCTTGTAGACATCGTTGAAATTTCTTTCTTCTTCCAAGTACTATTGTTAGATATATAATTTTATTTTTGTCCCTACTTTTTGTTATCCCTTTCTTCTCTCCATCCTGAGATTCAAAAGAGAATACCAACAAATTTCTCCTTAAAACAAGAAACACTTTTACTGTGATCGATCGAATGTTATGCATATTGGACCAATCCCCTCATACATGCCAATTATCATGACTTATTCCCAAAATCTTGTATCATTATTTCCTTTAAACCGCCTGACTCCCCATATTGCATAATAATTCTGGTAAATAATTCTTTACTCTATGATTCACCAATCTGCAAAACCAGACATTCTAATTTCTTAATCTGTTGGAAATAGATTTCCCTGTGGAGTCGCTAGTTTGTTGATGCTTGAAAGTGCAACGTTGGATACTATGCTCACAAATGATTTCCAAGATTTATTATTTAACTATATTAATAATATACTAGTAGGTGTAACCCCCTTGTTTAACTTATGGCACTATGATGGAGAAGAGACACTTATATTTGTTTTTCCTATGTGTTGGTTGCAACACAGTTTCTACAACTCATTTGCTTCAAATCATGGTTAAAATGCTTATGATAATATGTTGTGAGCAAGGTTATAAAAACAAGGAACAATATGGTCTTGATTATCTCTCATGAAATATGATTCTATTGCCTTTTGGATGAAAGAAATAGACTCCAGTTTTAATTTTGATATTGTATATTGTCCATAGAAAATATTGGGTGATCACCTCAACCCTTGCTAATATTGTTATGCGCATTGGTTGAGTTGCAATTTGGTTGTGTTCCTAGCAAGTTTTCATATGAGAAAAATTGATAGTGGCAACGGGTGGTGCACTTTGCAGATTGTAACATCGCAAGTTTGGAATATTTGGTTGTATTAATGGTTTTAAATGTTAATGGTATGGTGATCTAGCTAGTGGTATTGTCTTGTACTAATCCATGAATGAAAATATGAAGGAAGAAGCGACATGCAGTAAATGTACGTCACTCAACTAGCCTCGAGCCTGCCACCCTAGTCACTCTTGAATTTTTCCTCTATTAGTTGTTTTTGCTCCGCCTTGCCTGGTCGTGGAGGAGGTATACAACCTTGGTTTTTATCCTTATGCAATATTTTACAGGTATGGGGTTTTCTTACTTTTTCATCCATGAAATTTGCTTTACCCTTAAATCAAAAGGTTGGCTCTGGTTGCTCACGGTCTGTGTAATTCTCAAGCTGTCATGATGTGTTTTTGGAATTGTGTATTTATAGTTGCATCCTTGGTTTCCTGTGGTGGTTTTCTGAGACTATTGGCATTAAATAATGGTCACGGTGTTGTTGTTGTGTGTAACTATTTGAAAATATTTGTTGATTAAAAGTTGTGTTTGACCCTGCCTTGCCTATGGTTATGTATTGTGGGTTTGGCCTCCCTGTTGAAATGGGTTATCTCAGCCTTACCTCTATGTTTTTGAATACCCTACCTATAGGTTGACATTTTTGGTCTCTGTGGTTAGTATACCTACACAATAATTTTGACCCTGTGAATGTTGATGTGAAATATGATGAAAGACTAAAACCTCTCGTGCCTTGTCTTGGACAAACCATCAATTGGTAGACTGTCTTCTTATGACCTCACTGTCATTGTTGAGAGGTGAACCTTATGCAAATATGGAACATTGCTTACCCATATTTTGGTGGGATAACTATTCATGCTATCTTCGTTTGGGAACGAGTTTCAACAAGTCACTTGTTATGCTGTGATGAAATAAATGTTGGATTCACTCATTCTTTGGAAGCTACAATTTGTTTATACGAAGCTCATGAATTCGATAGAAATGTTGCGAAGTATAGTTATATTATCAGTGATCGATTATAATAATGAAAAGCATATGTGGAGTAATCTTTTCATTCTATGCAACTGCCAAAACCCTCTGTTTGAATTTCCACGTTGTCTCTACCAATTACTGTCACTGACATATCTCGAACCCTACAGTGAAAGCATTGCTTACTCCAATTTGATTTGATGAGAGAATTGTTCTTGATATGTTGCTTGGGCACGGGTTTAATTGTTCCCTTGCTTGGAAAATATGGAAAGAGTCTTCCCTCACGTATTCATTGAAAATTATAGTTTGTTGGAGTTTGTATTCCCGATAACAAATGTTATTTATCTTGGTTAAATCATCATGTTTTATTTTTAAGAAAGCACCTATGTTTGAAATGTCTGATGCTCGAATTGAGTAATACTGACCAAAATGAAGTTGAAATAAGTTGCATTGAATGAAGGTTTGATTTAATGATGGATATGAGTTTTGTTTTGGGTGCACTGTGCCTGACCATGTGTGTTTTAGAGGACCATTGTTGGGGTTGATGTTATGAATCGTGGCTCATCCACTCTAAGATTATTGTTGTATTCATGTAGTGATTATGATGTTGTTCATCATTTCTATTATATAATGATAATATTGTTATAATAATTACTATGGTTAAATATTTTTGGGCATATCAGATATTTTATTGTGTAAAACAATTCAGAGGCCAATGAGCAATTTTGTTAAAGAAGGCACTAGTTTGGGTTATTGTTTTGGAAACAAAATATTGTTTAAACTTAAAAATTTTGGATAGAGATATATTTTGATTGCATCAGAGATAACATGTTTTGATTTTTCACTTGAACAATACCAGTAAAATTTCCCTATAATTCTACCATTTTTTGCTAATTACACTCCCTCTGTGATCCTGAGTTCACTTATTTCATCCTTGTTCTGTGATATAAATTTTAAAAGAAAAGTTCGTGTGGAAACAAAAGAAAGATAACAAAGAAAGGGTTGAGGGCTGATATTCTTGATATTTTTATATACACAGTTAATTGTTTGGTTAATTGTTGAAGATTATTCATATATTGATTCCCTCCACAATACCATTTTTTCTTAATTACACTCCCTCCATATTCCCCATGAACCCTATCATTCCATGTTCACATGGAAATTAATGAATGATGTGTTATGGATGGATTTGCATGTATCTCATGTCAATTTTGGAGCCAAATTTTGATTCATGTAAGCAAAGTGTCATGTATGGTTTATTAAGAGCTTCATTACTAACAAACTATTGCTATAGGATGATAATTTTCAATAGAGGCATCAATGGTCGAAATAATAGAGGCATGAGAAATTGGAATCGAGGCCATAGGAGGCCTAGATTTTCTATCCATTTTGATGCTGACCCACAAGAGTTGAACCAGTTGTTCCAAGTTGTGTTCTTTAATTGGGTTGGCCATGGGATAATGCACCCTCAACCAGAAAGACCATATTTCCATCCTCCTCATAATATTCTTGGCATTCTCGTTCCTACACATATGTCTTTGTAGTCGAAAGTCCCAGCAAATGACGGTTGGCAAGAGATTGTCCACCAGCCTATCTCTCACCATATTGGTTGTCCCACTATGTCATTGCCTTTACCACCACATGTTAATCCCAATTTCCATATTGCACGTGTTGTTTCACCAGTTCAATCTTCATAGGTCAGTAAGAGATTGAAAACTGATATTCCCCAACCTATGCAAGACAAAGGAAAAGTAGATGCCTCCCCTTCTTCTCGCTCCACTGATTCCTCTAAATCTGTGTCTTACTGCCTTAATTTAAAGGATGATTTCTCCCATGTGATCAGCGATATACAGCCCTAAGGGTCTAATCAACAACGGCCTACTTCAGAAAATTCTAAGGGAGATAGCAGTGAAAAAAGGGGAAATTGCCTCACAAAGTGGCAAATATGGTTTTTAAATTATGTTTTATGTGATTCAGTTGATGAGGATAGTGTTTAATGGTTTTCATCATATTTTGGACAACAATCGTTATTTTTGGACATTTTGTGGATAATGTGGATATATATTATTTTTGGATATGATATAAATTATTGTTGATATTTAAATATCCAATTTAAAATATATTCAAGGGAGTTACAAGGGTGGCATATGGTCTAAAGGATTATCTTTTGTGTGTTATATTTCATGATTTAAAATGAAGAAATGATGGGATTCACAAGGGGTCCCACCTACTTAGTTATTATTAATTAAGACCCTTAATTATATTATTATTATTTATTTCTCCTAAACTAATTAGTTAAGTTAAAACAACTTAACTAAATAAAGTAGTTGAACTACTTCAACTTATTGGGAAAGAATAAAATCTCAATGAGAAGAAGAGATAAAGGAGAATAGAAGGAGAAAACAAGACTAAGGTTTTTTCTTTAGTTACATGAGACAGTTTCATTTTTCATTCATTTATAAGTTTATTTGAAAGCCTAATTCTCTTGTTGACAGCATTGTCTTATTGTAGATAGCAAGGTTAAAGATTGAACCACACTTTTCAGACACTTGTTTTAGAGGTGTTGATTCATCCTTGATAGTCTGTGTATTCTTGTCTATTTGTGAATTAATTTTAATGGTTAATAAAGAATATTTTGCAGAGTCAAAATGGTAACAGTTTGTGGAAAGTTGATCCAGATTATTAATTTTAGTTTTACTTTACTGTTGAAGTCTTTTTGTATGGTGCTCATCGGGGATATCTAAATCAGACTTTGGTACATGCCCTCGCAGGGGTTTTGTAAAGAGAAAAACACTTTTGGTATATCATAACGAAATAAAATCAGATTGTTATTATGTCTCATACATGTGTATTTGTGACTTGGTTACTTTTCTCTTTTGATATCCATGTTTACTTTATTACAAAATCTGTGTACATTCCAGTAGTTTTTATTAAGTTTATTTTATATTGCAACATATTTAAATTATAAATCAGTCTCATTCCTTGTAATTATACTTGTGGATTGAGTGAATATTTTGAGGCTATAAACCTCGGGTGACATTCCCAACTATATTGTCTTAGCCAGGAAAGATCTGAAAATGATTGAGTAAGGTAATCCATACCTTTTCCTCAACAATGTTTTTCCCTCAAAATTGGCCTGCACCCAATAGTTGGTGTACTTTGGATTGTTGTGTGTTGAGGAACCTGTGAGAGCTTGAGTGTTGACTGGTTTGGGGAAACTGAGTGACACCCTAGAATCATCGTTATGGATTCATAGCCCTCGCTCAACGGTGACATTGTTTTTGAGACTTGGAAAAACAATGTCTACGGTTGGGTGGAACGTCCTTGGTCTGTAGCCATTTGGTGAACCCTTTTGATTAAGATAAGTGCTCTTTGTCATGTGATTCTCTGCAGTATATTTATTTTTGCTTTGTATGAATTATTGTCTCTTAGATTTGTATTTTATAACATGCATGATTGTTGGTAATTTCTATGCATGGCATGGTTAGACATTCTTTATATTGTAGCATGAATCTTTATTATTGCATGTCTTGTTATCATGTTTCTTTCATGATTATTTAATAATGAAATGGTATCAGAATTCGAATTCAATTTTGATCAGAGGTTATGAAGGGGTAGCATGCCCATCCAAGGGGTGGTTGGGTACGTTACAGATTGGTATCATAAATTCTGGTTGAAACACTGGAATGGTATGGTTGGAACTGTTGGACATGGTATTGTCATTAAGAATTAAAATCTGAGTAGAAATAGCATTGCATAAATCAAATAGAATCTAGAGCGCAATGCAGACAGAGATCCTTTGTAAAGGATCGTGGAATCATGAATGTTAAATTGGGATCCAAATAAGCAAGAGTCGTCGGATATAATTGAGAAATTTCGAGTATAACCAGATTCATCAGCTCGAATTGATAGATCATCAGTCGTTGATCGAAGCCAAGTAGGAGATAAAAAGTTTAGAGACTCCATAACTTCACCACTACGACGATTATTGGAGACATGACATAGGCATGAAATCCCAAAGTCACAAAACCTACAAATCCCGCCAACTATTAGATCAAGGGAAGAATTCAGGAGTGATGAGAGCCATTAGATCAGGAGTGGAAGGATAGCATAAGTTTTGAGACTCTGGAACTTCTCCACTTTGACAATTATTGGAGACACGGCAAAGGCATGAAATATTGAACTTGTAAAACCTTCAAATCCTATGAACTGTTAGATCAAGGGAAGAATTCAGGAGTGATGTGAGCCGTTAGATTAAGAGTGGAAGGATAGCATAAGTTTTGGGACTCTAGAAATTTGTCACTTCAAATATTACTCGAGACTCGAAAAATTTGTTAAGTGTCGAAGACACAAAGTGAAAATATAAATTCACGAAATCATGAAGGCCGTCAGATATTGAGCGAAGGAATGTGGACCATCTGTTTTGTTGATGACATGTCTTATGCCACATGGTAGGGGTGCCATATGGGGACATGTGTCACATGAATTCAATGCCTTTTGGACCCCAACATGTCCATTTATGAGTGACACGTGGTACACATACCATGGGTCCACATAACCATAGGTGACATTGGCATGCCATGTCATCTCTGGGATTATGGCCTCCGAGAATGTCCATCTTTTTCTACCAGAAAAAGTGTCGAAGGATGAAGTAGAAAAATCACGTGGACCATTGATCTAATATCCCTTTGATAATTTTCTCAACCATTAGATCAAGTAGTGAAAGGATGGAGTAAGCACTTCGACCAGTGTAAATATGAGGGAGTTGAACAAATTGAGATTTGTAATATCCCAGAGTACTGGAGTGTCGAAGCCTCGAAATAAATAAGGATTGTTCATCTCAACACCTGATTAAGTCGTGAACATTGATTTTGTTGAAGCCTTTGGACGATCTAGGATCGTTTAGTCAACCAGAGATTAAATCTCAACCGTCGGATCTACTAGTGGATATAATATAAGTACTTCGGTGAAGTGTACTTCAGGAAGTATTACCTAAGAAGAATGCAGTAATTCCAAATTCCAGAGGACCAGGTTCCAGCACCGATCTCATGATAAGGTAAAGGGGTTGATTAGAGGAGTGAAGGGCCTACAAGTAAACAAGTCTGCGGACAATTTCAAACGAGGTCTTGTGTAGAATAATAAAGAGAAAAGTGTTAAAGGAACATCACTTAGAAAGGATAAGCCTGTGGTTTCGAGCCCTTGGTCACAAGGAAAGTGGATTGAAGGAAGCGCATGTGCAGAATTCAAATGTTTTACCAGTTTAAAGAGCCTGTGGAATAATTTGGAAATATTTTCACACAACCATTCCATTGCCACTACAAGATCTTGTTTGCACAAAAATGTTTCAAGTAACTTTTTGAGGAATCCCTAAATTTCATCTCAGAGATCGGATTGGGGCATGGGAATAGTCTTTGGAAAGATTATTTAGAGGAGAATAACATTGAATTGTTATAATTTGGAGAAAAAGGACCTGTAGCATTGTTTGGAAAAACAATTATAATATAAATAATTCTAACAAAATGGTTGCTTGCATATTTTGTAGAATTAGGGAGTATAACCATATCAGTTCAAGATAAGAATGCATATTCAAGAAATGGAGGAAGGAGAGGGAACCTCCAGTGATGATAAAAAATCCAAAGTTCAAAATATCATTATTGGTAATGCAGAGACAGAATCAAATGGGCACAGGAGCAAATGGGAACAAGAAACCATAATAGAGACTGTGAGAAGCCTAAAAATAGAAGTGCATAGTTACAAAGTAGACAATGAGAGGTTGATGAGAGAACATAATTAGATTAATGCTCAATTATTGCAAAGCCTAAATCAATTGCATGGGCAAGCAAGGAATGGATCAGACTTAAGCTAGGAGGGAGAAGAAAGATATCATGAAAGAAGAGGTATCTACAAAAGAGTTTCTCATTAAATAAGTTTCAAAAGACCTCATATAAATCACTCACCACCTTACTCAATAAGGAAATTTTATGCATCTAAAGACTCCATAAGCAGTCCATAAGTGTCTCATGTTATGCACCAAAGAAGAAGGCGTGAATTGGAAACTTTGCAAGGAAAGTTGAGGAAGATTAAGCCACCATCCTTTGATGGTGAAAGAGAAAGTGAATATAATGTTGAAGCATGGTTGCTTAGACTTAGAAGGTACTTTCAATTGCATAACTGCTCCTCAAACCTAGAAGAAAGAATTTCCACATACCATTTACATGGGAAATTGTTTATGTGATGGGATTAGCTAAAGCAAGTTGAGCACATTAATGACAGCAAAATCACTTGGAAGTAGTTCAAGAAATATTTTCAGAAGAAGTACCTTTCAAATCTCTTCTTGTTAGAAAAATAGGATCGCAGAGAAACAAAATCAAACAAATGTAGAAATAAAACAAAAATATACACAATAAAATAGAGACACAAATATATGTAGTTCACCCAGTGTGGGCTACGTACACCAGAGAAATTTCCAGGTCCTTCCTTTATTATTATCCAGCAAATGAAGGGATACAACCTACAACACACTCAATGTAAATTCCTCTTCCTTCTCTCACAATCTCCTCTCTCAAAATACAATATTCACAATAATACGCAGTCGCAATATAATTCCCTCATAAAGGAGGGTTTCCTTCTAGGGAAAAAAACCCTAACATAGATTATACCATCATATCTATGACCTTCTAATAAATGGTCCAGATTGACTAAGAAATTACAATATTTGAATTACAAAAAAACAAAAATTTTCGACCCCTCATGGCCAGAGGGGGGCATGAATTATGTATCCTACAGTTTCTTTGACCTGCATATGAATTAGGAAGATAACCAGGCTCCACAACCAACAATCTCCCACTTGGATACCGATCACAACAACTCCACTATTGTTGTACCTACTAGACTATGATCCACCTTGGACCTGAAAAACTTATCATCTTCACCTTCATTATTGAAGGCCAACTCAAATTGAGAAGGAACTTGGTCTCTCCCTAGTTACTACCTTTTTTAACATGTCTACAGGATTATGGCTAGTATGTATCTTTTCCAACTTCAAATCGTTGGTATGTTTACAGGCAGAGTGTGCTTGTCATTGATGGAAAGAACAGCGATGGAAAACATGAAAGCAAAGAAGAACAACAAAAGTGATGGAAAACAAGAACAATGAAGACAATACCTGCAGGAGAAGGTTCAAAGGCCGAAACCTTTGAATACAAACCTTCTAAGTTAGAAAAAATCATAAGATCAGGAGGAGGAGTGACAATGGCCATCAGATCAGTGTCTAGACAAGAGGAGTGCACAGAAGAGCGCCTAGGATCAACATTCGTTGCATCCAAAAATAAATGCACGAAGGATAAGCATTTGGATGAGCATAGGAGAGCGAAATTGTCAAAGTCCCGAAGTCTCAAAGTAAGCAGGGACCATCCATAGTCAATACTGACAGGTGGCACACGATCCTCAACTTCGGAGCAAATCAATTTGAGGATTTTTCAGTTTGAGACTTGAAAAACCCAAAGTCCAGAGAGACTTAGTTTGAAGTGGAAGGACAAGATAAGTTAGAAAAGTAGCATCACAGAAAGATCGAGTCGTCGATCTGAGAACATGATCAATGAACAATGTTTAGTTCAGGTCTAAAATTTGCGAAGAGGTTATTGTTCGGGGATTCTCACTTCGAAAGAATTGGCAACTTGAAAAGTCAAAATACCCGAAGTCTTGAAGGTCGAAGTCACGAAGTGAATAAGGATCCACATCATCAAGAACATGTGGCGCAATGAGACAATGACAAGTGTCAATTTGATTCAGCATTTAATATACGTGCAAATCACAAATCCGAGGGACACATGGTAGCTACTAGGCTCATGACATGTCATCAAGTGACGTAAGTGACATCACTACAGGAGTTTTACTTTAGGAGTTCCACCACTAGAAAATGACAAAAGATCTGAAGTCCAGAATGTCGATGTCCTGAAGTGGACACAAGACGACCGATCCAAAAGATCACTTTGGGAGCATTCTCATCCATCGATCTACTCCAGTGGAAGGATAGCATAAGTTGAAATCTCTGAAGTCCAAAGACGCGAAAGGATTGTGATCGTTGATCCGAAGGGGACACGTCCCGGTGGATTGTCAGCTCCGGGAAAAAGCAAATGAAGGTTGAAAGGTTGGAAAGTTGAGATTTTTGAACCCCGAATACCCAAAGGGATTGTGACCATTGATTCAAGAATACCACGCGTTGTTAGATCATGGACTCCGAGTGAAATTCTCTAGGAGAAAGAAAAGTTTGAGAATAAAGACTCCTGAAGCCCGAAAGGTGAAATTGATCTCGTTTGTTGGTTTGGAGGGCCACGTGTCACTTGGTCATTAAGAATAAGGATCACGCGTAGACAGAGGAAAGAAGGCAGGAAAAGACAATAGATCGGAACCATTGATCGAGGAGCATCGTTAAGATCATGAGATCGATGGTCCCATTTCATTGCGGGGCTAGAACATGCTCGTGTCTTAATTTTTCTTGAGTGGGCCGCAATCGAAACCATGATTTTGGAGAAAGGACGCATGGAGGCTCGTAGTGAATTGCGGGAAAAAAAGAGGGTTTCCCTCAAACCGCCAATGGACGTGCCCACAATTGCGTGGTCACATGAACTCATTGCCCAAGGTCATATCAAGGGAAGAGCTATCACGTCGCTAAGCTCCACTTCAGAGTTCGGGAGATCAGGATTTGGGAGAGTCAGGGTGACTCACAACAGATGACCCGACATGTGAAGTCCTGAAGTGATTGGCCCTAGGTCACAGCCAACGTTCATGAGAAAGAAGGGGCTTAGTAGCCAAAGGAACCAAAACTGACTTACTATAACTACCAGAGAAGATGAATAATTACGATCGACAAAGAAACAAAATATTCTCAGGATAACTACCAGAGAAGCCAAAGAACCTTGAATAACAGCCATAGAGGATGAAGAGTTCGTATGATGATCAGGAAGATGACTCGACGTGTAAATCAAATGCAGAACATAGAACAGTTGGTGCTACTTGGAGGGTGATGCCAGTGAGTAGGCAGAGACAAAGAGCAGTACCTGAAGTGGATATCAGAGGCACAGTGTATAGCATGCAGAGGTAGCACAGACTATAAAATGAAGGAAGAGAAGTTGAACATAGGTGTTACGTGCTACAGGAAAGACAACAGAGGTAGAAACAGAAATATGCAGAGGAAAAACAGAGCATAGAAGCTAAAGGAGCTAGAGGAGACATGGAGCTGTAACATACCAATGATATCAGAGACAGAGCAAGTAAGTAAATTTTTATATCTCAGAGTGGTAGGGAGAACTATTGTCCTCAAAAGTTTGAAGTGGGTTCTTGAACACATGGATTTGTAGCTTCCATCTATTTGCAGCCAGAAAAAATAGGGTGGTAGGGTGGTGAAATGGAGAACTATTGTTCTCTGTTATACAGGTTGGCGCCTGTGTGACTAGAAGTTGGTGCTTCCATCCAGTTGGTGCTGGAACACTCAGGGAGTTGGTACTTCCTTCTATTGGGTGATAGAGAAACCATAGAGTTGGTGCTCTCAGCAAGTTGTTTCTTGTAAAACAGAGGTTGTAGCCTCAAGAGGAGCTGGAGCCCATAAGAATGATAATGTACAGAAA